>SNQJ01S0097234.1:29003-48846 GCA_010110895.2 Picea sitchensis
GTTTTCATTTCTGGATATAATGCTCGAGCGATTTGCCATTTTTAAGACAACAATCATAGCTTGATTTCCTGGCGATTTTGGCCATTTCGTTGTCTGCATTTCATTGCGATTAATACTTGTTGAGACCGTGCTTTGGCCACTGGATGGTGATTGCATTTTGCCCCCTTTTTTTTTTACTGAAAACGATGCATTTAAGGCTGCGATTTTTTTATAACCACTCAGTTATAGAACCTCAATTCCCTACCTTGTTGACTACAAAGAACTCAGCATTGAACTGGGACAACGAGTTGTAAATCGGTTAGCATGACATTTTTTTACTAATATCTAATGTCTGACTGCGTATTACTTAGTTGTAGATAGGTTTCGTGTCTTTTTCATTTATTTTCCTGTGATAGCCAATCATTACCAGAACATTAATTACCCATTTTCTTTATTTTTTATCGTGGAACGATTTTTACTGAGGAGTAAAACGTGCCTATGGCTACGCCTGGTAGCGAGTGAGTTTTCTTTAGTTTTTAGTCTGGGTTTTATTTTTATGCAAGTTTGCGTTTTCTTTTTATTATTTTTGAGTCAGCATTTCACCCAGCTTAATTAACTGTGAATTGCATTGAAAAACCTCATGCCTCGATGTTAAAATTCTGCTCATTTTTTTGATGAAACCTGACGATTGGGATGTAACCTGTGTTTTGTATTTATTAGAACCTGCGAACAGATAAGACATATTTTTAGTGGTGGTTGTTTATATATATTCGTGGATATGCTTGGGACAAAGATATACCTGTACTGATGTAGGGTGTATTGTAACCCGTGTTTTGTCCTTATTAGAACCTACGAACAGAGAGACATCTGTTTAGTGGTGGTTTATATATATATATATATATATATTGGTGGATATGCATTGGACGGAGTTATACATGTACTGAGGTAGGGTGTAACGAATTAGGTGATGGAATGCCATAACCAGATTGCGTTTCATCTTTCCACCGCAATCAAGCATGGACTTTCGTTTTTTTGGGGAAAACGATAAATCTAATGGAAGTGACAGTGCTTGATAGCGTTGATTGACAATATTCTTGCTGATCTGACCTTACATGACAACTTAGACAGATATTATTTTTATTTCTGAATGACATTGATTAAATGACAGTGAGCCCTTGACTGTTGGCAGCAAGATCTTTAGTATTGACTGGGATTTGGTCGCTAAGCTGATAGCCTTTGGGTTGCGTGCACCCTTTGCTTTTTATGTCACTATAGTTACGCCTTACCTTAAGAACAATGTAATATCTTCTCTGCCCAACAATTTCTTAATTGGATTTTATCTACGATATTTATTCTCGCTATATCTTGGTTTACCTTAAATTCCTTTTCATACATTGCACCTTGCGATTTCTCTCATGACTGACAGAGATATCCTTTAATACTTTGCCCTTCGTATTTTGTTTAATGACTACTTATTATATAATTACTTAGCACCCTTATGTTCAACATTAATCCAGCGTTCAGTCAACTGACAGTGAAGCATACGATAACTTGCTTAACAAGGACCTAATTCAACTCTACTAAATCCATTCTTGTTAACCTTGGTAAAAAGAAAAAAAACTAAACGACAATACACGTTGGCTAATGAATCTAGTGACCCGACACAACGATTTTAGTATTGGCTAGCGCAACACTTTTGGGTAGCATAACAATTTTTGGTTTTAATGCTAATGAACCACCAAGATTTCTAACTATCTAATGTATGGAAGTTGGTTGGTAATTAAATGACGTACAAGTTTGTTATTGATTTCCAGTTGTCGGATGTCTTGTTAGACAAGTTATAATGTTGATATAATAGGATGATTGGTTATTTTAGTTCATGACTCACACCTAGTTAGCATGCTTAACCCCTATGGGTATGGTCGTTGCCGAGTCAATTAATAGATTGTGCCTTTTGTTGAGCGTTGTCATCTATGTCTGGTCGACCCGTTGCTTGGGGCATAAGTTTAGTCTTGTGTCATCTTTTCGGTCTCCTAGCACGGGGAATGGCCTTGAGTCTATGGCCCTGATAGATTTTTTTGCGCCAAGGTTATTGACGCGTTTATCACCTGGGAACGACATGATTCCTGATGAGAGGATCATGGCACGCCCTACGGGATAGCGGTGAGCGAGAACTTAGCTGGAGTCAGTGCACGCTGGGTGAGTGTTGTCAAACATTTCCAGTTGCTTTATGGCGCATGGGTTGAACGCCTTCAGGCGTTGGGTTCATGCACCTAGAGGTTCTAGTCCTTGTTGTCTAGGCCGTTGCGTCGAGATGGGGATGTTGTCCCTTAGCTTGTAGGTGTGGTCATGTTTGTGTCGGGCGGGTAGTCGTTCTTCCTTGTTGTTCTACGCATGTTTCGACCAGTTGCCCTTGTGCCTTTGGGTGGAGTCATAGTTGTTGTGACCTGTTGTACGGGCGTGGTGCTCGCCGTCAGCTGTGCCGTCTAGCTGTAATCGTCGTTGTTGTCTTTTTTTTGTCAAAAAATTGCACCTTCTGCTTCGCTTGTAGTCGTAATAATGGGAATGTTACAGAGAAAAGTTAATTAAATTCACACGAAAACATTATAAAAAATTAGTTATTTCAAAATTTAAAAAATACAAACTATTCCCATCTTAAATTGTAATAGTTAATTTTATTTAATATTTTGTTTAGATTTCCATTTTAAAAACTAAAAAAAAAAAAGATATTTACGATCGAAGGAGTTTAATTTGCTATTTTCTTTAAAATTTGATTTTTTTCAAAATTATAATTAATTTTTTCAAAATTTAAATGGTTTAAGACTTTAATTATAATAAAAATTCTACTCATCTTTATTCAATTTTAAATTTTTATTTAATTAAATAAATTAAACAAATTTTAAATTTATACACTTTTAACTAATTTTAATATTTTATACGCAATTCATCCTTTAAAAAAACTCAAACAACATAAATAAATTCTATTCAAATTTGGGTCCCTATCGATTATCCATAACAAAAGTCATTGAAAAAAGCAACTTTACTCCACTGTCCACCCAATTGTTGACTCCACCGAACCCAATTGTTTACTCCACCCAATTGTTTATGTGAAATATACATCATAAAACAATTTGAGATACTTCGAGACGTTGTATGCGCTATTCAACTACCAAAACCAGAAATATACATCATAAAACAATTGATAATTAGATGTACTTCGATTCTTTGTATGCGCTATTCAATTACCAAAACCAGACTCGACACTATAAGCAGTGATGACAGATAATGGATTTCATTGCTTCATACTCATGGATCCCTCCCAATAATAAGCTGGACTCAGCCCACTGCATTATTTTTATTCCCTTATTCCTTTGGGCTATTCGATATTAGGGTTTCTTCATTGTTTGTAATATGGCTGTGATTTGTGATTTCTGTTATCTCAGTCCTCAGATTTCTACAAATATTAAGGGATTTCACTATGATCTCCAATGCGGGCGAATCATATTACCGCGGCGGTGCAGATGAATGGGAGCCAACCATATCCAACTCGACCTTATGGTGCTGGAGAATGAGAACCCGGGGCGAGGACGAGGTCGCGGTGCAGCATTCGGACGGGTTACAGAATATTCCGATGAGTTGTGGCCTGGACGGGGCGGAGATGAAGAAGATTCATGTCTGCAAGTACAGGAAAGGAGATTCGAAATAATGGAGAATCTATTAGTTAGGTGATTGGCGATTGTGTTTGTATTTAAGACTTAGATTCTATTTTCTAGGTGTTTGTTCTAACTCCCTACTTGATGCATTTCTTTATATTCATGACTGATTAATATGAAGAGTGCGATATTACTTAGGCTTCCTTTGAGGAGCTAGTCTCCTTTTCTAATCGTGGTGCAACATTCGAATGGGTTACAAAATATCCCTATGAGTTGTGGCCTTGATGAGGCGGAGATGAAGAAGATTCCTGTTTGCAAGTACAGGAAAGAATATATTGATACAATGGGTTGCTTTTTTGATGCCCATGAAATTAGGTTCGCGCCCAAGTGAAAAACATGTCCTGAGATGTTTTTTTTGTCATTTAGGCTGCCTGCAAAATCACTATCTGTGTAACTAGAGAGATGATTATCATCAGACTGAGTGTACCATAAGCCAAAATTGAGAATTCCTGCAACATATCTCAGAATCCTTTTCGCCATCTTCCAGTGAGAATCTTTGGGGGATTCCATAAACCTGGAAATAAGGCTGGTTGCATACATAATATCAGGCCTAGTTGTTGTAAGATACAACAAGCTGCCTACTAAAATTTTGTACAGAGTAGGGTCCATTGTAGGTCCTTCATCTTGCTTGCTCAATTTTGTGCCTAGGGGTATAGGAGTTTCTACTGGATTGCATTCTTCCATGCATAATCTTTTGATGATGTCTGTTGCATACTTTTGATGACAGACACAAATTCCTTTGGTTGATTGATCAACCTCAATTCCCAAATAATATTTCATTATGCCAAGATCTGTCATCTCAAACTCAGTTTGCATGGCATGTTTAAAACTGGTTAACTCAAGATTTTCAGTATATGTCATGTCATCAACATATAAACATACAATCAAAATTTTACCGTGTTGATCAGTTTTGGTGTAAAGAGTTGGCTCATTTTGGCTTCTGCTGAAACCATTGTTGATCAGGTAAGTATCAATTCTGTTGTACCAAGCTCTTGGAGCTTGTTTTAAGCCATACAAGGATTTATTCAACTGATATACTTTGGTTGGCTGCTCTTTGACTTCAAATCCAGGTGGTTGATCCACATAAAATTCTTCTTCTAAGAAACCATTCAAGAAAGTTGACTTGAGATCCATCTGGCATACTTGTCATTTGTGTTGGACTACTATGGCTAAGAGAGTCTTTACAGTGTCTAATCTTGCTACTGGAGCAAAATCTTCACCATAATCAGTGCCTGGTTGTTGTGAGAATCCTTTGGCAACAAGTCTTGCCTTGTGCTTTTCAATCTGTCCCTTTTTATTGAGTTTAGTTTTGTAAACCCACTTGACACCAATACTCTTCTTGTGTTTGGGAAGATCAACAAGATCCCATGTCTTTTTCTTCTCAATGGAGGAAATCTCTTGGTTCATGGCTTGAACCCAATGTGGCTCCTTAGTTGCTTCTTTAAAAGATGTATGTTGACATGACATTAATGCAAAAAGATTGTGTTGTTCAATGTCATCCAACTGCTAATGGATTTCTCTCAAACTTCGAGTTCTCTGATTTTGAAATTCAGAGGATGAGTCTCTGCTGGAAGTTGAGTTATCCTGAGAATTTTCAGAATGTCCTTGTACCTGCAGTCTTGGAAGAGCAGGTTGAGGTATTGGTTGTCCTGAATTTTTTGCATTTTCAGGACTGGGCAACAATGGATTTTGACTGTCCATTTGTTGATTTTTCACATTCGTTCCAGAATTGATTTTCCAGAAATTTTACATCTCTACTGAGAATTAGTTTCTTTGAGATTGGATTGTAAAGCCTGTAAGCTTTTGATGTTTTGTTGTATCCAATAAAGATGCATTTCTCATTTCTATCATCCAGTTTCTTCCTTAATTCAAAAGGTATGTGAGTGTATGCTATGCATCCAAATGTCCTTAGATGAACAACATTTAGCTTTGTCCCACTCCATGCTTCTTGAGGGACCTTCATCTTGAGATTGGTGGTTGGAGATCTGTTCAGGAGATAAGTTGAGCATGCTACTGCTTCAACCCAAAATGTATTTGACAAACATTTCTCTTTGAGAAGGCTTCTTGCCATATTCATGATTGTCTGATTTTTCCTTTCATCCGCTCCATTTTGTTCTGGAGTATACCTGACTGTAGTTTTCATAATGATGCCTTGTGATTTGTAAAAAATTGCAAATTCGTTGGAGTTGTATTCTCCTCCTCCATCTGACCTGAGAGTTTTGATATATTTTCCACTCCGTTTTTCAGCTTCAGCTTTCAATTCTTTGAATTTTGCAAAAGTTTCAGACTTGTGTCTGAGAAAATAGATCTAGATTTTCCTGCTAAAGTCATCAATAAACGTTAGAAAATAAAATCTACCACATATGGACTCTGTTTTCATTGGTCCACATAGGTCAGTGTGAACAAGTTCGAGAGTTGTTTGGCTTGAGTGGAGGACTGTGGAAACTAGTTCTCTTATGTTTTCCAAGTATGCAAGACTCTCATGGGGGATTTTCTCTTTGAAGATAGAGAGACCTTTGACCATGGAGTGATTTTGTAGAAGATTTAGACTCTGAAAGGGTAGATGTCCAAATATTGTATGCCAAACCAAGGTTTCATTTGGGGTGGATGCACTTTGTGCATATGATTTGAACAAATTTGTAGTTTTGAGAGTCAGGGGAAACATTTTATTCCTGGTCATGTGGATTTCAGAAATCAATTTTCTACTGGGGGTTTTATCATATATCCTACATGATGCTCCTTCAAATAATACCTTATAGTCATGTTCAATGAGTTGTCCTACACTTAACAGATTATGTTTCAGATCTGGAACATGATAGACATTGTTTATGCCTTTCTTTACATTTTGTTTAGTAAGAATAGGTACAGTTCCTTTTCCTTGAACTTTGACTAAGGAATCATTTCCAAGTGTAATATCAGATGAAATTGAAGAATCAATGCATGAGATTAAATCTTTGTTACCTGTCATGTGATTGTTGCATCCACTGTCTAGCAACCAGAGATCTTTATGTTGTTCTTCAGTCTTATGGCATGAGAGAAACATACCATCAAAGGTTTCTCCTTCATGATTTGAGACATGCGCTATGCCCGAGAGTTGTTCTGCTTGCTTCTTCCAGCATTCAGATTCATAGTGTCCAAACTTTTTGTAGTAATAGAATTGTATGCTAGATTTGTCATATGATCTTGTCCCACTGCCTTTTTGAGGCTAGTAATTTTGATTCTGGTTCTGTTGTCTGTGACCTTGGAAATTTTGATTTTAGTTCTGTTGTCTGTGACCTCCACTTGAGTGATGGTTACTTGTAATGCTCCCTCTTCTTTGGTGACCTCTACCTCTTCGTCTGCTGAAAGAGAATTGATTTTTGAAGGCATTGACGATTGACTCATCTGTGAGATGCAGTCTGGTCTCATGTGTCAACAGGGAACCAATTAGTTCATCTATTGAAAATTTTGACAGATCCTTGGATTCAAGGATTGTTGTAACGACCATTTCGAATTTCTTTGGTAAAATTCTGAGGACTTTCTCAAAAATGCATTGATCAGGGATGGCTTCACTAGTCAATTTGATCTGGTTCATGATTCCCATGACTTTGGTCATAAACTGATCAACATTTTCAGACTCTGTCATTCTTAAAGTCTCGAATTGCGTCCTCAAGGTATGCAGTTTGACTGTTTTGACCCTGTCATTTCCTTGGTAGGCTGATTTAAGGATGTCCCATGCCTGTTTTGAAGTAACAACGCCTGTGATTTTTGAAAAAATCGAGTCATCCACTGAATTTTGAATCCAAAATTTGGCTTTATTCTCTCTGTTCCTCTGTGTTGCCTGGGCGGTTCTCTGTTGGTTGGTCATGGTGGCAAGGTCCGTTGGATCTGGTTCCACATATCCAAGATCCACTAGATCCCAACACCCTTGTGCTTGCAAGAAGGATCTCATTTGAAGAGACCAAAACTCAAAATTCGTTCAAATAAGAATCGGTCCTTGAGTTGGTCCTAAATTGCTAGACGTGGCCATCTTTTAAAGAATTTAAAAAAAAAAAAAAATGTAGGATTTCGTGTTTACCTGATTCCTGTGCAGAAAATCGGGTCTTCGAATTTCTTGCGGTGAATTCAGACCAAAAAACGCGGTGTAAACCACTTATTTGACTTTGATCTGGCTGGATCTGACTATCCGAGTGAAAGATCTACTAATTCAGGGCTCTGAGTTCTGTTCTTTAGCAACTGTAGCGATTGTAGCCCCTCTAATGGTGGAATAGGTCCAAATGCGAACTCAGCCCCGCGCGAATAAGCACTAAGTGCAAGCTACTTCACCACATGACCACTATCTTAGCCCACAAAGAGCACGTTGCGTTTCATGACCTCGGGAGTATTGGCGTGTGAGCCACTCCTGACTCTCCAACTCCCAAACTCTGAAAGGGGCTTAACGAGCCCTCAATTCCTCTCATATCCTTCCTCCACATGACCACGGTGCTATGAACACGGTCCACTTTATAGGATTTCAGGACTCCTGCATGCGAGCCCCACTTAACTCTTGTTTCCCGAATCCCCGATCTCTGAAATCCCGACAGGGGTCTAGCACTTGCTAGCTCCTCCCCTAAAGTCTCCTGATGTGACCCTCGGTTGTGACTGGGGGCTTATCTCTGAGCGCATCGCGATTTTGCGTGTCAGGATTTTCTGAGTGAGCCAACCCCGACAACCAAAATGCCGAAATTTCGGAGCTCCCAATCTGACGGTCCGATTCTTCCATGATTTAACGGCTCAGATCACGTCGGGATTTCGCGTTTTGCGAGTTCTCAGAACTCTCGCTTCTAATTTCCCGATTGCCGAAATCGTGATGGCTCTGGATCGATAGTCCAGATCTCTCTTTGATTGACGGCTGCAATTTTGTTGGGGTTTCGTGTTTCGCGAAGTTGGAGGATGGCGCACCTATGTCCTCCCGATTCCAGATTTNGGGGGCTTATCTCTAAGCGCATCGCGATTTTGCGTGTCAGGATTTTCCGAGTGAGCCAACCCCGACAACCAAAATGCCGAAATTTCGGAGCTCCCAATCTGACGGTCCGATTCTTCCATGATTTAACAGCTCAGATCACGTCGGGATTTCGCGTTTTGCGAGTTCTCAGAACTCTCGCCTCTAATTTCCCGATTGCCGAAATCGTGATGGCTCTGGATCGATAGTCCAGATCTCTCTTTGATTGACGGCTGCAATTTTGTTGGGGTTTCGTGTTTCGCGAAGTTGGAGGATGGCGCACCTATGTCCTCCCGATTCCAGATTTCCTGATAGCGTTAGATCGACGACTCATGATCTTTCTCGATCCAACGACTCAGATCGATTCATGTTTTCGCGATTCGCGAATTCTCACCGCCTTGATCTCTGAACTTTACACCCTGCGAAATGCCAATATCTTGCCATGTGTCCTCCTTGATGGGCAATCACGATTGAATCGCGATTTCGCACATCGTGAGTTTGAGCAATTTTTTTCTTTGACCTTCTTTCTTTGGAAGTCAGTGAAGTTCCGAGTTCTTTCCACGTGTCCTCCATGATGGACAATCCCAACAATTTCGGGACATCGCGATTTAGCGAGTCAGATTTTCTACTGTGCGCTCCAGAGGACTAAACCTCATGCACTTTCTCTGTATCCAACGACTGTTGGTCCACATGGTAAGGAATTCGACGGTCCTTTGGTGATTAATGCCTGTAGACTTTTTCTTGGTCTAATGGTTGTTGTTTTTTTCGCCTTGATCTAACGGCTGAGACTCGTTCACCTTTTATGCGCTTTCCTCATCCTTTCTAAGCTTGATTAACACCTCATATATGTTAGCAGGACCGATCTTACTGCTACGTCTGCTTGTCCTTTTCTGCTTTAGCGTGTTCTTTCTTGCTTTTGCAAAGAGTTTCTCCTGAAGAAAGAAATCCGTGAATCTTTCATGAATTGGAAAGAATTTCATGAATTCTTTAAAGAACACATGTATCTTTAATTGTTTATGCCCTCTGCAACTCTTCTTCGTGAATATTTCTCGAATCTTTAAATGCTCATGATTCTTTATTGTTTCTGCCTTCTGCTTCCTTGCAATTGTTGTCTGCAACGATCTTTTGAGCGTACTGGCGGACTGCTCTCCAATCTTTGTGAAGAAACTGTGTCACGTGCTCTCGTTGATAGTTTAAGCTCTACGCTTCTTAGGATCGGGATGCTCTCTAGTCTGTGTGAAGAGGCTTACATCTGAAGCTCTGATACCATGATAAAATGAGAAGCAAAGAATACCGAGAAAGATCAGATAAGAAATAGTATTCAATATATTGAGTATATGAGAAAGAGTACATACAGAAAAGGGAAAAGAGATGAGCTAAATAGGCTCAAGCAAATAAAAAACATCATGAAACAATAGTACAGCTAGCTAGGACAACTGGTAATGTATAGTCAGACTGTTGAGGTTACATTATATTTAACAGAAATGTCGTATTTATGTAGATCTCTTTCCTTGGGATCTTATGAATGTTAATGTTTCTCATCATCATAATTCAGGTGGCTAGAGTGATGCGGAGCATCGCTGCCACAATCAACAAAATATAGAACACATGCAATCTTGCATGACAATGAAGACCCTCGTTTATGAAATTTTTTGTATAGAGGAGGTAGGAGATAGTGGTAGCTCGAGAAGTCTCAGGAGCATTGTTGAGATTTAGAGAAGATTGCATTTGGAGGAGATTGCAGATACTCTTAGAGGCACTATGCATGCTAGGGAAAATGCAAATGGGTTAAAAACCAATCATGTTTCTCCATGCCAATAGTTATCTATGTTTAATTGGACCTATTTTCTCTTGAGATTATAATGTTGTAGTCGGTAGATTTTTCTGAGTTATGTGGTTCTGAGTAGTGGAATAAAATGGGATTGTCTTCCCAAACTAGGGGGTTTTAGACATGTTAGTTTAGTAATATTTATTGCTAAATCAATGAAGGGGCATTTTTTTTCATGGCTATGGAAAGCTTATTGTTTTTATGTGAATGTGTGTTTTTAGATAAGTCGTATTCTGTTCGTTAGTCTTTGCTATAACTTTGTAGCAGAGTTCTGAGTTGTTCTTACAGCTGAGTGTCTGCATCAATTTGGTATCAGATAAACCAAATGTCTGTGTAGGTCTTTCCCTGGAGACTTTACCATTGAGTTAGTTCAAGAGAAGAACTAGTTGCGCTCGGAGGAGCACTATATTTCATAGAGGAGGTCCATTATTATTACCTGTGGGTAATGCATTGCCTATGGAAAGCACCATATTGGGAGCAACTTTAAGGGAGTGAGTTGTTGAAAATCCAAAGAGAGATTGGTTAAATTGCAACAGAGATTAAAAATTACAAAGGTGAAGCATGTGAGTGAAGAAGAGGAAGAGTGGATCAGAGAAGAAATACAAGTGATTAGGAAACTAATCAAACAATGTGAAGAAGGAAAACAAAGAAAAACAAACATTGAAGCCATCAAAAGAAGAATAAGGGCATTGGAGAAAGAAGAAAATCAAATAATTGAAAGGGAAATTTTTTAGAGGGGACCTCAGTTGTGGAAGTTTTTTGCTACCTAGAAGAAGGTGAAGCACTCAAGGAAGAGTCTACAAAAACGAAGAATGTGTGTGTTGTTTGAGTCTCCTAAATATGCATTTAAGTAAATTGTGCATTCCAAAAATTCCTTTTTGAGCCCAGGAAGATAAAGATGTAAATTGGGTCGATTTATACAATCAACTTTATCAAGAGATATTACTTTTTTTTTGCTCGGGATATCAATTACTAGATCACAAATCAACTTATGGGCTTTCCCTAGACAGTAATAGAGAGTTTCAATGTAGGAAATACTCTCTCAACATAAGTTATTCGTATAGATAGATGTACATGACAGATTGTAAATATAGATGTACATTACAGAGGCACTAGAACCCTCATGGTCTATAAAGCCAATGGATTTTCCTCCTACTACAATTTCCATTGTTGATGTTCTCCCTATGCTCACTTGAATGTTGTAGATGACCTAAATTAAGATGAAGATGATAACAATGGAGTTGCAATAGCGGGGCTCATTGATAGGATAACAAATGGAGGGGTAAATTGAAGATGGCCTAGGGGTCATGGATGAGACGAGAGGCCAATGGAATGCAACAAAACAATAGCATAAGAAATAATAAAAAATAGATATATAACTCTAGATTTTGGGGAGATAGGTTAAAAAAAGAAAAGTATGAGGTTTTCTTTGTGATGTATATTATACAGACCCTAATGCTAAAGGGGGACGTAGCAGCATGGATTCCAACATGCAATAGAGTACTAAACCAAGGGAACACATGAAGGTGGAGTAACACTACCAAGCAAGTGCATGATATAAATTCGATGAGTAATGGAACTTTGTGTGCAACGATGAGCCTAAATGCATATTTAGGAGGGTCGAACAAAGAAAATGAAACATAGGTAGAGGGGATTTGATATCTAAATGTCAATTTGAGGAACTATACTTGAAAAGGTTGTGGTGTTCCTTATTGAAATGGCGATAAAAATTGTCTCCTTGAGGAATCACTTGCATACATAAAATAAATACCATGGTGCAAGTGCTCAAGGAAAAAAATCCAATTGTGTGAATGGTGTAAAAGACGGGGTTTGTGAGCTCTTATAATAGTCAAAAGAACATTATAGGAAAAAAAGGTCCTGAGTCCAGTACCTATACATAAGAAGAAAATACTATTCTGTGGATGTGCTTGAGAAAACAAGTCCAATGGTGTAGACAACACATAAATTGAAACTCGTATGACCCAAAATAAAATCCAGGGAAATGGATACAAAAGAATAGGCAAGAAGCAAGGGTCTCTCATTTTAATCACACATAAGGAAGCTACATGAAAGTATAAATAAGAGGCAAGGGTCTCTCATTTTTAATCACACTTGAGCATATTGAATATATACAAGTGACTGAGGTAACCAAAGGATATATAAGCCGAATTTCAGAGGGAAGGTGAAGTAAAGAAGGCCAAAATTCAAAGGATGATAAATTCTTTTGATGATGCTTTCTAAGGTATGTTATCTAAAGGTCATCTCACCATTTTCACAATAACTTTTTTTCTAGAATGATTCAGACCGTGAAATTGGGAGGCTGTTGAGCAAACATATCCAAGTAGATTTGATAAACATTTCATCTTGTGGGTCGTTGTATTTTTGGAGTTACACTCCGTGGAAAATAGGGTTTGTGGCTAGTTCTGAAACTAGTCTAAAACCGATGTTTTGGGTAAAAACGTCATAACTTCTTCATAACATATCCAAATTCAGTATGACCAAATGTATTGGTTAGAGTAAAGTCTGTAGTATTCTTTGTACCATTTTCATATCCATACGGCAAATATTCCATGCGGGGAATTCTCTACAAGTTTGCTCTCTAGAATAATCCAAAATTCAACAAGGTATGCCATTTTTGCTATAACTCATTTTCTGAGAGGTTCCAAGTAGTGAAATTTGGAGGAATTGCATAAAATACACTAAAGAATATTGTGTACCATTTTTAGATCTTTATTCATTGCAGGTACATAGTTATGATTACTGCAAGTTAGGGTTGTTGACTAATCCAAAATTAGTCATGTGAGACTAAAGTAAAGTTTGATGGAAAGGCTAGTCTCTTGTTGTTAAAGTTAAGGAAGGTTTGCAGGTATGTGATCATATAAACCAGTTTTGTTATAGAGTTTCAAATCAAATTTGGATGATAAAATTGATGAGGGATTGTTTGGTTGAGGTATGTTACAGATAGAGGTTGTATAATAGTGAGGTTGTGGCACATGGTTTGATGTAATGGTTTATGGTATTTGGTTGCTAGAGAACTTTTTGATGGTTATATTGGTATATGTACTTGGTATATGGTTGATGTACATGTTGGGTACATGGTTGAGACAAGTAGTTGATGAATTGGCACATACATGAGGTGTATAGTTGACGATGTTGGTACATCTTGATGAGTCATAGTTGATGAGTAGTTGATGCATGATTGGTACATAGTTGGTACATGGTTGGAGGCACTTGTTAGTATTATTGTTGATGGTTTGTTGATGATGTAGCATACTTGTATTGGTATATTATTAGAAGCACATATTCATCTTGGTGATGATTATGAGTTGTTGTGTTATGCTTGGTTGATGCACATCTTGGTGATATTGTGCATATGGTTGAGAGTTGTCTTGGTGATTGATCTTGGTGAGTAGATATGATTTGGTTGACAATATTGATGAGATAGGTTGTTGTGATATGTTTTTTGGATAGGTTATTATGATAGGCTATTTGTACAGGTTTGGTGCATGGTTGATGCATTCGTTTATGGTACAGGTTGAGGTATAGGTTGATGTATGGTGCATGTTGGAACAAGTTATTGGTAAAGATTGTTATAGTTTGTTTGGTGCAGGTTGATCGATAAAAGTTTACAGCAATATATCTCATAGTGATATTGTGACAGTGGTTCCATCATTCTACTTATATTTTAGGGAATTTGGATGGGGCAAGGACAGGTGGTTGTAGCCACCTTTCGGTTGTAGCCGGAGAGCATAGGGGGTTGTAGCCTCCTTCTGGTTGTAGCTAGAGAATTGGGGAGTTGGAGCTTCCTTCAGGTTGTATCCTTAGAAACTAGGGGGTTGGAGCCTCCTTCCAATTGCAGTTGGAAAACAAAGGAATTTGGTGCTTCCAATGATTGTAATTCTTAAAGACATATAAGAAAAATCATTCCGTAGTTTTCTCCCACTTTGGGTTTCCATGTAAAAACATTGGTGTACTGTGTATGTGTATGATTGTTCATTTGTTCATTGTTTATTTACTCTGCAAATATTGGATGATAATGCTACATTGATATAACACTTTCATTTTATGGTTAAAAATTATTAAATTTATCTATTATTGATTCACCCCCCCTCTTAGTAATCCAACAATTGGTATCCAAGCGAGGTTCCTTCAGGAAACAATTTAACCACTAGAAGGAGATCATGGATTATTCTAAGAATGTAGTACCATTGTTTAATGGTCATAATAGTTTAAAGTATGAGTTATGGAGTGGAAGGACGAAAGTAGTTTGACAAGAACATGGGTACTATATTTGGATATTAGTCATTACAACATATGATAGTTCAAAAAGGGTAAATACTGCAACCAAGAAGGAATTGAAGAAGAATAACAAAATAGAAATGGATTTCATCTGGGAAGGATTACCTAATCTGGTAAGAAAAAAGGTTGAAAAATGTTCATCGACCAAAGAACTTTGGGATAAGTTACATGAAATATATTCTTCACCCATCGCAGATTCAGAAAATGCCAAAGAAGATGTAGATACAAATCAAGAAGAATTATGTTCACCATGTCAAACATATTCATAATATGAAGTGTAAATAATCACCAGAGGTATGTCATTTTTCTTTAATTGTGAAAAACACAGACATCTTCAAATAGAATGCCATGAAGGAAATGAGACAGAAAAACTAATTGAAAAGGAAGACAATTATGAAGCAGAATTGTTAGTGCTTTAGATGAACTAAGAGAAGGAAACAAGTCACTCAAGAAAGAATTGATGAAACAAAAGGAAAGTGTTCACATTTTTGAAGAAGCCCAACAGGTCATCGAGAAATTAACAACTCAACTAGAAGAAGCTAGAAAGATCGAAGAAAATCTTGAATATCAAAAGCTGTATTTGGAAGCCAACATAAAAACACAGAAGGAAAAATAAAAAATAAGAGAGAATATATTGAAAGATCATATTAAGAAAATAACTAACGATTTAAACCAGCTTGAGGCCGAGTTTGGTCAAAAAGAGAAAGGAGTTGAAGAAGAAATAATCACATTAAAAATTCATCTTGAAGAAGCGAAAATAATTGAAGAATTCATGAATTATAAGGTAATGAAGAAAGAAGAAGAGGTTGAGAAGCTTGAAGAAGAAATTGTCACATTGAGAAGTAAAATCGTCAAGCTCAAAAAGGATGTTGAAGAGATAGAAACATCCACATAAGTTATAGAGAATGAAGAGAAACACTCTACGTTTCTAGAAAAGAAGAATGAAGAAGATAGAAAGAGTTATGAAGAAGTACTCAAAGGAAAGAATCATGGTCAACCAGAATCTAAGAAAACTATTGAAGATACATCTTCAAGAAGACCATCCATGTTCAATCCACGAAGAAGCTTCAATCATGATCATGATCAGTCAAGGAAGAAATTTAGAAGGAATACACCACACAAAATATCACTCACTCCCAGGTATGAAAATTTATTTTATGGTCATTGTTTTTATTTTACTAATTTTGGACATAAGGTTGTAGATTGCAGGGATTATAAAAGAAATGTTCAAGCAAGAAATTCCTATGTGGCCCCACGTAACATTGAATGTTACAAATGTCATAAATATGGACACATATATAGTGATTGTAGAATCATGATCAATAATTCCATGAAAGAGAACACTGATATCAAATATAAGAAAGTATGGATAAGAAAACATGAAGAACATGTGAACAAATACTAGGTCCCAAAGATCGCAAGATTGGCAATAAAACGAGATGAAGAAAATTATAAAGAGAAAAAGAAAGATGACATATATAGAAAGGTTTGGAAAATAAATGAAAGAAAAGAAGGACAGGTAAATAAGGAACAGGTTCAAGAGATTGTACTTTTAGGGATTGTAGTGAAAGATGAATCCAAATACAGAAAAAAAGAAGTCAGATATAAGAGAAATGATGAATCTACCAATGAAGATGATGTTGAATACACATCAGAGCAGGAATTGTTCTAATCCATCCAACTTAGAGACTCCCGGGTAATATGAATATTAGATAGGGGGAGTCTATGAGGTAGTTATGATAGACCAAAGAACCATCCTTTGAGCAACTTGCAAAGTTTGAGTAGACAGATCCAGAGAAGTTAGTTAGCTAAAGTACAATAATTTGTAGTAGTAAAGACTTCATGATAGTATAGTGATAAATGGGTCATCATTGTGGAAATTTACGCAGTAGATTTAGTGGAACAACTTTATGAAGAATAAGCAAAAGATGAAGAAGGGTTTAAGAAAAGGAAGTGCAGACAACAACCTCTACATCAAGGTTAAGCCAGAAATTTTCAAAGGATATGCATAATGAATTTGAAATGTCATTACTTGGAGAACTATCCTTCTCTCTCGGTCTTCAGATACGTCAAAGCAACCCAATAATTTTTATTTCTCAAACTAAGTTTATCAGAGAAATGCTAAAGAGGTTCAGAATGGAACGTTGCAAACTAGTTACCACACCTATGCAAACCAGTTGCAAGTTGAACAAAGATGATGATTCAAAGTCTACAAAATAGAGACAATACAGGTCAATGACTGGTAGCTTACTATATGTGACAACATCCAGAACAAATGTAATGCAAGTATTTAGATAGGTGGCATGATTTTAAGCAACACCAAAGGAATCACATGTATTAGCAGTGAAGAGGATTTTCAGATATCTCAAAGGAGCATAAGAGTTTGGATTATGGTATCCAAAATGAAAGGATATATCATCTATTTCCTACACAGATGCAGATTAGGTAGGTCACATTGATGACCAACGAAGCACCAGTGGAGCAGTGTTCTACTTGGGTGAGTGTTTAGTATCTTGGCTAAGAAAGAACCAATCTTAAATATCTTTATCTACAACCGAAGGAGAGTATATTGCAACAACAAGATGTTGTACTCAGTTTCTATGAATGAAACAAACTTTGATAAATATCTTGGTTGAGTATGATGATCCCATTCCAATCTATTGTGATAATATAAGTGCCATCGGTATCTCAAAGAACTGGGTGATGCAATCCAAGATGAAGCACATTCCAATAAAGTATCACTTTCTACGGGAATAGGTTGCAGAGAAGAACATCAGAGTTGAGTATGTGGTAAAAAAAGAACAAGTGGTAGACATCTTTACAAAACCACTTCCAAGGGAATCCTTTGAGTATCTTCGCAAGAGACTCAGAGTAACTTCTACTAGAAAATAAATTCTATTGAATGCTTATCTTACATGTCTTAGATTTACATGGGGAATCACCATAAACAAGACAACTCTAGTTGGGAGATCAGTTTCAGGAAGAGTTCAATCAGGGGGAGCAGGCCCAGATGGAAATATACCTTTGACATTGATGACAAAGGGGGAGAGATTGATTAGACGCAAAGGTAAATGCTTGGAGAAAGAGAAAATAGGAATGGTTCTAGGGGGAGCGATGGTCATAGGGGGATATTGTTGATTAATTGGGTTGGTTTTCATTGATGTCAACCCTTGAAGAAAGTCTGGTAGAAAATTTTGGTAGCACAAAGGTTTAGGTAATGGACCCAAGTTTGTTTCATGGATAATTGTATGAGTTTTGATATATTTGTAGGAAATACTATTCTAAATGGATATTACATGTCATTCCATTTCCAGTGGTATGTGGAACATCACATAACTCCTCACAGTTAGAGAGTTATGGTCATGTGAAGTTGGAGAACCCGCATGAGTAATCTAGAGGTCCCAAAAGGTCAAAGTAGTCAAAGTGGTTGCAAAGAAGAAATTATTTAAATAATAAAATGAAGTGATGTGTGTACTATAAKTCAAAGTGGATACAAAAGAAATTATTTAAATAATAAAGTTAATGGAGAAATTACTAAGTGGACAAGTGGTTGGAAGTGGGTTAGCCCTAAAATAAGAAAATTGGGTTAAGATGGTTAGAAGGTAATTTAAATAATAAAGTGAAGTGATGAGTGTACTGTAAGTCAAAGTGGATATAAAATAAATTATTTAAATAATAAATTTAATGGAGAAATTTCTAAGTGGACAAGTGGTTAGAAGTAGGTTATCCCTAAAATAAGGAAAGTGGGTTAAGATGGTTAGAAGGTAACCCTTTGAGGAAGCTACATGAAATTATAAATAAGAGGCAAGGGTCTCTCATTTTTAATCACACTTGAGAATATTGAATATCTACAAGTGACTAAGGTAACCAAAGGATATATAAGCCCAATTTCAGAGGGAAGGTGATAGAAATAATATGTGTGCTCGTTTAACCATAGACAATATAGCAATATTGTCACCCAACCATAGGTCGAAGCCACCCCCAAGCACCTTAACCTTGAAAGAGAATGATTATGGAAGAAAACCAATAGCCAACCAAGGCTAATTCACCAAGCAAATATAAGCAAGACTGATCAGAAATTCCAAACATAACCAATAGAAATTCTGAGCCTAAACTGAGAATCCAAATTACAGTAGCTGCAACTGCAACTACTCCCCAGACTTGCGCACTTGCCCAGCTTCTACAGTGCGCACTTCTTCACTGCTATAATTTTGAGCTGTGTTTACCAAATGAGGTCTGAATACTTGCATTTATAATATTTTTCCTGAGTTGTCTGGGCCAACTTCTCATTCTGGAGACTAAACACTTAATATTAAATATTTCCTTGAGCCGACTTGTCTTATAGGGTTATGTTTAATGCTTTAGGATTTATTCTTGCTTCTCGAAATATTCTATTCTTATCAGGGTTACACGTGGAGGTAAATACCTCCCACAACTTCCAAAATATCAAAACTCCCTCCTAGCTAGGGAGGTATTGAAGGAAATGGTGTTGATAACAAACATACCATTCAACCGATAGCATCATCATAGTCGTACATACTATCTCATGATTATATCATGAGCACCATCATCACTATAATCTAATAGCATCAACTGCATCATATCTCAAAGCCATACTTTATCTGAGTAATCATGCATGATTCTAAATAAGTCACTCACTCCATAGAGTGATACAAGGACCATTCTTCTAATATGGCCATACGTCCTAGAGGAATGAATATCCCAACAGATTCTAAAATCTACACCAGCCATGAGCTATCTGGACTATTCTTCTCAAGCATAGAAGAATAATTGTCCTAATTTCTGAGCCTAGACCATTCACCTAACTGGGCCATTACTCTGACACTAAACATAGTGCAACCTAAATAGAATTATTCTTCCCTAGGGAATGTATGTCCTTGATTGTTGAACCTGGAACATTCACCTAACTGGGCCATTCCTATGGAACTAAAAAAAGTGCAACCTAGAGAGAATGAGTCTCCCCTAGGGAATGACTGTCTGGACCATTTCTTAAGGAAATTTTTGTCCTGTACCAACCTCCAAAACGAACCATTCTTTGAAACT
>SNQJ01S0097234.1:48856-73383 GCA_010110895.2 Picea sitchensis
TGTGGATGGAAAACTGGGGATAATTTAAGGGTTCTTTTCGAAGAACACTTCTTCTAAAGTCAAATTAAACACGTGTTTCTTTTCATGGATGCTACCATCATTTGGAACATGGATATATACTTCATAATCCTCAATGGATTATATTATTTAGGATTATCTCCCTCCTAATCCTTGCTTCATGTATGAATGCATGCTCTTCTCTTGGAATTATACAATCATCTCCCTCCATCTAATAGAGTCCATGCTTTCATCTGCATCCTTATTGTCTTCTGAAAAGTTTCACAAGTCTATTTCTAATTTCCTTTTGATTGTTGACTTCTTTTTGTTTTTACTTCTTTCAGGTTTCTTCAAGTTTGATTATGATTTCAGCTTATCTTGCAGTTGTGACTTATGTTAATAGCTTCCACGGGAATTGTTACCAAGGATTGTCAATGTACTTTATATTTTTCATGTGTATTGCTTGATCTGTAGTCATCGTGATAGCAATCCTTATCTTGTTATTCTTCCATAGGTATTGTTTCTCTGTGAACATATTATATTCTAAGAGATATGTATGCAAGATATGTACAAAAACTATATAAACATGGTATGTACAAGAATTATGAAGAATATTGTTACCTTGTCTTAGAAGAAGAAGTATGTTTTATCCTGCTTGGCCTTCTTTGAGGGTTCCCTTTCTTCGGCAATTGATGCTTCGTGTGTTTCCTTCCTTTTCTTTAACTCAGGACAATGATTCTTATAGTGACCATATTTTCGACAGTTGAAGCATTGCATTTTTGACATATCTTTCTCTTGATTTGGTTTCTTCCTTAAGCCAAACTTCTTTTTATTCCTAAAATTCTTGAACCTTGTTGTGAAGGCTTGATCATCGTATTTGTTTTGGGGATTATATTTTGAACTAATCCTTGATTATTCTTGTGCACAACAAGTCCAAAGTTATTCAAATGTGGGATACTCCTTTCTTTTGTTCATGCTTGCGGAAAATGCATCCCATGTCTTAGGAAGGCCATTGAGTACTATGTTTACCAGTTCCTTCTCTGAAATGATTTATTCAATATCTTGTAGTTGATATCTTAACTAAGAGATTATCACAAGGTATGATGTCATCATCGTTCATTTTCATGTCACGAAGCTCATTTTTCAAACATTACTTGTCCAATGTTTCTGATTGAGAAGAGTTTTGTTAGGTCATTGTACATCCTCTTAGATGAGTCAAGATGGGAGATGTAGGGTATCAAGTGGTCTTTTATAGAGTCCACTATTATACTCATGGCATTAATGTCATTGTCTTTGAACTTCTCCATAACTACAACGTTCTGAGGTTTTTTTTCTTTTCCTTCTGTGGTTCCACGATCTTTCATTTCACGATATCCAACACTTTATTCTTGGCAAGGATGAGGTAAATCCTTGTCTTCCATGCTCTGAAGTTAGAAGCCCTTTCTAACTTGTTTTTTGACTTCATAGAGTAAGTCATAATTTCTTTGACTTGGTTAACCTTTGACTTTAACCAAAAACTCAAACTTGACATCTTAGATTTCTGAGAGTACTAGGAGGTGCACTAGGCTAGGGCGCACTAGGCTATCCAGAAATTAGGTCAATCTTTTCACTTAAGGTGCCTTAACAGGAGGGTTAGGGTTTCCTTGTTGCAGCAAAAACTGGATGCAAATGCAACTATAACTAAGCAAATCCTCCCAATATATCTTCCAACGGTTAGATTTTTTGAACATAGTGTGGGACCATAACCTGTTAGAAATAATATATGTGCTCATTTAACCATAGACAATATAACAATATTGTCACCCAACAATAGGTCGAAGCCACCTTCGAGCACCTTAACCTTGACAGAGAATGATTCTAGAAGAAAAATAATAACCAACCAAGGCTAATGCACCAAGAAAAGATAACCAAGATTGATGAAAAATTCCAACCATAACCAATAGAAAGTCTGAGCCTAAACTGAGAATACAGATTAGAGTAGTTGCAACTGCAACTACTCCCCAGACTTGCGCACTTGCACAATTTATGCAGTGCACACTTATTCACTGCTGTAATTTCGAGCTGTGTGTACCAAATGAGGTCTGGATACTTGTATTTATACTATTTTTCTTGATCTGTCTAGGACGACTTCTCATTCTGAAGAATAAATACTTAATATTAAATATTTTCTTGAGCCGACTTGTCTTCTAGGGTTATGTTTAATGCTTTAGGGTTTCTTCTTGCTTCCTTGAATATTCTATTCTTGTCAGGGTTACACGTGGAGGTAAATATCTTCCGCATCTACCATAATATAAATAGGTGAAGTAAAGAAGGCTAAAATTCAAGTGAGGATAAATTCTTTTGATGATGCTTTCTAAGGTATGCGTTTTACAGGTCATCTCACCATTTTTGAAATAACGTTTTTTCTAGAATGATTTAGACCGTGAAATTGGGAAGTCGTTGATGAAACATATCCAAGTAGCCGTGATAAACATTTTATCTTGTGAGTCGTTGTATTTTTGGAGTTAAACTATGTGGAAAATAGGGTTTGTGGCTAGTCCTGAAACTAGTCTAAAACAAGTGTTTTGTGTAAAAGCGTCATAACTTATTCATAACAGATCCAAATTCAGGAAGACCAAATGTATTGGTTAGAGTGCATTTTGTAGTATCTGTTGTACCATTTTTAGATCAATACAACAAATATTCCATGCAGGGAACGCTCTACAAGTTCCCTATCTAGAATAAGCCATAATTCAACAAGGTATGCCATTTTTGCTATAACTCCTTTTCTGAGAGGTTCCAAGTAGTGAAATATCGAGGAATTGCATAAAATACACTGAATAATATTGTGTACCATTTATATATATTTATTCATTATAGGTACATAGTTAAGGTTATTACAAGTTATGGTTGTTGACTAATAAAAAATTAGTCATGTGAGACTAAAGTAAAGTTTGATGAAAAGACCAATCTCTTGTTGTTAAAGTTAAGGAAGGTTTGTAGGTATGTGATCATATACACCAGGTCTGTTACAGAGTTACAAATCAGATTTGGATGATACAATTGATGAGAGGTTTTTTTGGTTAAGGTATGTTACATATAGAGGTTGTATAACAGTGAGGTTATGGCACATGGTTTGATGCAATGGTTTATGGTATTTGGTTGCTAGAGAACTTTTTGATGGTTATATTTGTATATGTATTTGGTATATGGTTGAGGTACATATTGGGTACATGGTTGAGACAAGTAGTTGATGAGTTGGCACACACATGAGGTGTATAGTTGATGATGTTGGTACATCTAGATGAGTCATAGTTGATGAGTAGTTGATGCATGATTCGTACATACTTGGTACATGGTTGGAGGTACTTGTTAGTAGTATTGTTGACACATGGTTTATGGATGATGTAGCGTACTTGTATTGGTATATTATTAGAATCACATATTGATCTTGGTGATGATTATGAGTTGTTATGTTATGCTTGGTTGATGCACATATTGGTGATATTGTGCATATGGTTGAGACTTGTCTTGGTGATTGATATTGGTGAGTAGATTTGATTTGGTTGATAAGATTGATGAGACACATTGTTGTGATAGGTTGTTTGGACATGTTATTGTGACAGGTTATTTGTATAGATTTGGTGCATGGTTGATGTATTTTTTTATGGTACAAGTTGAGTTATAGGTCGATGTATGGTACATGTTGGCATATGTTATTTGTACATGTTGTTACAAGTTGTTACAGGTTGTTTGGTGCAGGTTGATTGGTACAAGTTTACAAAAATATATCTCACAGTGATAATGTGAGAGTGATTCCATCATTCTACTTATATTTTAGGGCAGTTGGACGGGGCAAGGACAGGTGGTTGTAGCCACCTTCTAGTTGTAGCCGGAGAACATAGGTGATTGTAGCGTCCTTTTGGTTGTAGCTAGAGAATTAGGGAGTTGGATCTTCCTTCAGGTTGTAGCCCAAGAAACTAGGGGGTTGGAGCCTCCTTCCAGTTGTAGCTGGAAAAAAAAGGAAGTTGGTGCTTCGAATGAATGTAATTATTAAATACATATAAGAAAAAGCATTATGTGGTTTTCTCCCACTTTGGGTTTCCATGTAAAGACACTGGTGGATTGTTTATGTGTATGATTTCTCATTTGTTCATTGTTTATTTACTCTACAACTATTGGATGATAATGATACATTGATATAACACTTGCATTTTATGGTTAAAAACAATTAAATTGATCTATTACTGATTCACCCCCCCTCTTAGTAATCGAACAGTCTTCAGATGCATAAAATTTCCTTGTTGAGTGAGGTGATTGATGTCTATGAGTTCTTCTACCACTTCTTGAATAACCATCTCTTTTGTAGTTATATCTTCTTTCATGATATCTTCCCTCTTCCTCTCATCTTGAGTTTTACCCATTCTTTATTTTCCTTTGTAACTGATTTAAGCTTTGCATCACTTGATCTTTTATCTGATTTTTCTCTCTTATCAGTCTCTCATTTTTTTGTTTGTAGCTCTGTACTTCTATTCTCATGGTTTTCATAGCCTCTATTAATGTTTCTTACTCCCCTCTACCCTTGTGTCCATTTGATTTTGTCTCTGCATTACCAACACTGATATTTTGTCATTTGGTCTCTTTATCATGGTTGTAAGCTCCATCTCCTTATTCCATTTATTGAATATGCATTCTTATATTGAAATGATATGTTTATACCCCCTAATTCTGCAAAATTTAGAAGAAACCATTTTTGTTAGAAATATGCATATCATAAAAAAAATTGTCAATTAATGCTACAAGTCCTTTTTTCTGCTTAATTTATGAATATTTATATCACAATTCTCCAAATTATAACAGTTCCAAGTAATTTTCCTATGAATCATATTTTGAATTACTATACTCTTACCCCAATCTGATTTATGAGCTGAAAGTTATGGCTTCCTGAAAAAACCACTTTCACCCTTTTTATGCATTTTCTCCACTGGTGCAATTTTATTCAAGTGTCAAGTTTTGTCAACTACATAAAAAAAATATATCAGGAACTAGAGAAAATTTTATATGAGGAGTAGATAATTAAAATGACAAGGAATTCATATCAACTTTCATATTTTCAATGTGATACTCCAGTAAAAAAAACTACAACAATATGGAAATGACAACTTTGCCTTTTTTCACCTTTTTCCAAACTTGAATTTTTGGCAAAATTGGCTCTCTCTCAATCTGTGCACTTCTGGAAATTTTCAATATACCAAAGTTGTTTGTCACGATGATTGTATAAAATGTTTAATAAATAAAAAAATTCAGTTTTGTGATACGGGGTCACTTTACCTCTGAAAATCTGAAAAATCCCTATAAAGTGGCCCAAAATAGTGGATTTTGGTCTATTTCAGTATCCCCATTTCAATTCCCTTAGGATTTATCCAGTTACTTCATGGGTTATTTCTGTGTCTTTTTTTTGGACACTCTCAATGAATTTTAGCTTAATTTGGACCTCTGCCAATGACCTGGACCCATATATTTAAAAACCACTATTTCGTCATTTTTGACAAATTCAAGAAGAAATGGGAAATGACCCTCTCTAGCACTTTTGCAGATATCATATTTGCAGAAAACACCCATAAGTTTCATCAAAACTTGAATTAATCTACTCCAGTTATGTCCTACGAGGAAATTTGCACCGTTGATCTTAAAATCAGAATAGATCTGGATTATCTGTCAGAGGTTCCCATTCGTAGTGCTGAAGAATTGGGCTCAAATGAGACTCATAAATGAGGATATTGAAGAATATCCATTTATATACCATTGGACCATTTCATTTAGAGTTCCAAAAATTAGGTAAGTTTCGCCACTCTGACCAAAGGGTATTGAAGAATATTCCCTTCTCGATACCTTCGAAACTTTTCATTTGGAGTTCAAAATATCGACGAAGTTTTACTACTCCAAAAAGTAAGGTATTAAAGAATATTTCCTTTTGATACCTTATCACTCGGAGTTCAAAATATTAGATAGTATTTGTCGCCCCGACTAGAGGGTATTGAAGAATATTCCCTTATTAATACCATCAAAACTTTTCATTCAGAGTTCAAAAGATCGATGAAGTTTCATTACTTCGAAAAGGAAGGTATCGAAGAATATTCCCTTTTGATACCATCAAAACGCTTCTGAATGAGATCTTATGAAAAAAACTTTTCCGAAAGAACATCTTTGCAAGATCTAACGACTGAGAATGATCTTGATTGATCTAACGACTCTCGTTCTTTTGGGATCCTACCATCGTGTTGAACCACATGCTTGACTCTGATTCCTTTCGACACTTCCTTCCCAAAGGTCTATAGAGAACACCTTTCTTAGACCTCTATGATTGAATCTTGACTGTTGATTTTCCAGGTCGAATTAATTTGGGCCGTCAATCAACAAAACTACAGATTCATCATGAAACTTACATGAATTTGACTTCCAAAACCGAATTCAACTTTGCAATTGTAGATTGATGCCATAAATCACTTCTTAGGCTACTCTAAACACTTAAACTAAAAAAACTCCCATAATTTGGGGGTTTCACTTATGTTCTTCTCTATCCCCCCCCCAAAAAAAAAAAATCGTAATAGACAAATATGCAACAATGAATTTTACTAATTCGCAAAAGTTATGGCCCATAAAATTCCAATGTTGAACCAGGAGATTTGATACCAATATGTAACGTACCCAGCCACTCACAGGTTGGCCACACTACTTCAAGACTCGCTTCTGAACTAATTTTTAATTCTGATAAATTTTTAATTAATAAAGAGGCATAAAATATTCACATGCATAGATCAAGATTCATGCTACAACATAAAATAAATGAATATACTTCGATACATGGAAATAACCAACAAGCATGGACATTATAAACATGAATCTCATAGATAATAATCAGTACACATCATAATAAATATACAAGTGAATAAAACCATGACAGATAGTACTTATCTTTAATGAAACGAATCACCAAGTGGTTACAGACCAAGGACATTCCACCCAACCGTAGATATTGTTTTTCCAAGTATCAACATGAATTTCACCGCCGAGCCAGGGCTATGAATCCACAAGGAAGGTTCCTGACTGTCACTCAGCTTCCCAACCCAGTCAACACTCAATCTCTCACAGGCTTCTCAACACACACAACAATCCAAAGTACACCAACTCTCTTCTATCCATCTCACACAACCCAAGAGAATTTACCCCATTCTCTTCCACGTAGTCCCTAAAGATATCCACCTCCTTCCAAGGATCCAATGCATCTATTCAAGAATATCCATTCTGGGACTCTCAGTATTTGCAACAGTGAGAAAAAATTAACACGGGCCAAAGCATCTCAGACATGCATGCAATAATTCATGTCTGGAATATACTAGCAGACATTACAACCAACAAAACCATGGACCCTCTTCAACAATTCGTTTTTATTTCCCAATCCAAGACAAAAATGAATGAGTAATGAAGAGTGGGTGAAAGAATGAATGGAGAGAGAACATAATGAAAGGTGTGAATAATGAACAATGAACAATGAACAATGAGTAAGTGAACCCCCAAACTGACCAAAGATGGGTTTATATATTTCTTGGAATTAGAGAACCACATGGACTTCCCCCAAGAATCTTGTGTAATTGATATTCTCCATTAAAACAAAAATGGTTAAATAAAATATAAAATAAATACTTATCCCCTCAAGCCCCCTCTCTTGTAGAATCATAGCCCCCTAAAATTCTTGTCCTTGTCTGTCTAGCAGCCAGTGATCTATTTATTATTAATAATGATAAAAAAATTACAGTTCTTAGGCACACTGGCCTCTTTTAATTGTTTGGGCACTCTCGCCTTTCATAAATTAAAAAAATACATTATTTAATATGGGGCTCAAAGAAGGGGTATTACACTAATATTTAGTGTGTATATCATCAAGAGATTTTAAAAACATCCAAATGTTTTTAGAGGCTAGAGCGCATGATATATGCATCGGAAGAATGACATATAATATACCAAAATAAATCTATAAAAATCCTCTATTCAATGGCACTAATATGGAATCAATCTAAGCACCCTATCAAAATTTATGATCTCCACGGTCCCATTACCGTCACGAAAAAACCCTGAAAATTTACTGATTTTAAATCAGTTATGTCTTCACTTCCATAGCTTCGAGTCGAATGAATTTTTCCTTCTTTTTTTTTTAAATTGGTTAATTTTTTGAGAGGAATTCAGATATACAATTTGTTTTGGTAAACTCAGCCCCAATTGCTGCAGAAACTGAAAAAATCTTGCAGTCGTCCTTGGAAAAACCTTGAAAATTTGTCGATTTTAAATCAGTGATATCTCAACCTCCCAAACACTAATCCATATGATATGTTTTTTTAAATTCATTGATTTTTTTATAGGAACTCATATAGACAACCATTTTCATCAAATCATGATCCTGAACTATAGTTTGACCTAAGTGTCCAGGTCCTTTTTTTTCTTCTTTTGAAAACTTTGCAAAATAGAAAAAAATGTTATTTTTTCATGGCCAAAGAAAGCTCTCTCATACCACTTGTTAAGTAAAAAATCTATAAAAATACAATAACCATACAAGATATAGAGAATAATTTATAAAATCTCCTTTATTATATGAAAACCATTGAGGTAGGGAAATGACATACAATCGATCCTTTTACGGAAGGGATCCACTCCTCATCATTTGCAACTTCGAGGGGACAACCTCCTAATGAGATACACTCCAAACAAAATACTCATAAACATCCCCATTACATTTTTTACACCCCTTTATATAATACTACCTACCACCTAAGAAAATTCTAGAGGAACCTTCTAGTAGGTGGAAACTTCTAGTAAGCCCTCTTACATTTATTGTGTTCACACTAGGCCTTATTTATTAAAACCGGTCTTCATACATAACAATACATATATACTATTATTTCCCTTGGGTAACTCCCGAGGTACTTGTTGAGCTTGCACAATAACCCCCCATTATGATATGATATCTTCATAAAATAACGGGGACCCTACCAAATTTTCTTGAATTCTAAATTTTTAATGATTTTTTGTTTTGTTTTATCATTTGTATATAATTTGATTTTTATTTGTGTATAATTTTTTGTGATTTTTACCAGATTTGTTTTGATTTGTTTCAATGATTTTCATGAGAAATTTGGACCAAAAGAATACTTCCTTATTTAGAGTAAATCGAAGGCTAGATGCAATATTCATAGCTGGATCCAAATATCTTTTAAGAGGTCTTAATTAAGCCAGCATGGATGCCTCGATATGGGATGAGTTTAATGTTTAATTGTATCTAGATCCATGATTGAGCAATATGTTACCTATGTGTGGTGATCTATATATTCGAATACCCATATGTTTGAACATTTTTAATGAATCTGGATGCCCACGTTAGAATGCCAAGACAACAACGAAGTCATGTTCCATGTCATCATAGGGTTTATTTTACATGGTCCTACATGTCTAAATGTGGCTTTCACATTGGTTGATGTGTCTTGTTGAATGAACAATTATTGCATTTGAGTTCGATATCTTCTTACAATATGAAGGCTGGTAGCTCGGATGCAATGATAATTTTAAGGATGTAAATTTATCTCAGAATGTACAAACCTTGGAAAATATTACTAGTCCTTAATATGCAAACTATAAAATGTTTGACTATACTTTTGTAAAAATATTCAAATTTCTAAATATTTTATATATTTTCTATAAACTTTGTGCTATTTTTAAGATAAAATAATTCTATTCTATAAAATTTAGGTTATTTTTAAGGTAAAGTAATTTTATTATGTAGAATTTGGGTGAATTGCTTTTAGAAAAAATGGAAATTGGTGAATCGTTTTTTGGAAAAAACATGGAAAATTGGCCCATGAGAGATATATAAACCCTAAATTTTTAATTTCCCGAATAACTTTACACTATGGATTATGTTTGGATCCAAGATCAAATAAGAACATACAAATGTGCACACATCTGGATATCTGGATCTTGGTTGGAATCACCAAATCACCGAATCATCTGTTGTGTCACTCTACCTACTCCACATATTCTTATACTTATACTATGGCACATACATTGTTACGTGGTAATCCAAGTTTAGTTGTTAGCATGGTCTGAGCTAAAATTTAACTACATATGTTGTCAAGTACAATAAATGAGCTACAAATCAAAGTATACATTGTGTGGCGAAAACTTGATAAACTAACCATTTAATTTAAACCCTGTCAATGTGGTATAATAACTATGACCATTTAAAACTTAAAATAGCTAGAAATTTGTCTACGTACCCACCATTTTCTCTTCATACCTTTTCAAAATATAATTGAGCTAAAAGAATGATTTAACCGGTTCTAATTCTAATCAAATCATTGAAATAAATAGTTTTTTTCACATTTGGTGTAGAAATTGATTTTTATTTTCTTTAGAAGAAACTAATTTTGTTTCTTCTTATGTAATATATGCATATTTTTAGGAAATAGGAGAATAAACCTAATGACTAGGAGTCGAGACAAGACAAGGGATTAATGGAAGGAGTGGGAAAATAAGTAGTTAAATATTAAAACTTTACTTCAATTTAATCATATTTTAAATTTAAGGCCACCATCGTATTTTAGGTGTCAATAGATTTCTGGTGATATAAAAAAAATTCATTCTGAGTTCCAAACACAAAGTTATGACTCTCGGAATTTTTATACTATCGTCGTGCTCTATTGATTGGGCAGATGATGTGGCATGCTAACTAGGAAGATAACTTCGTGTGTGATGATAGGGTAACCAACATGAAATATGATGTGTCACTTGGGTACACATGGAAAATCGTGTGTGATGATAGGGTAACCAACATGAAATATGATGTGTCACTTGGGTACACATGGAAAATGATATGGCGTGATTTTGCAATTGGTTTAATTATTGTATTATTATTATTATTATTATTTTTTTGGGTTTTTTTTAGACATGGATGGGTATGGTTGAATTCATTTTTCACCTACGAACTTAGGAAGACAAGGTCATATTCCTTTTCACCTAAATTCATTTTTTTTTGGACATGGACGAGACAAGGTCATATTCCTTTTCACCTAAATTCATTTGTGTTTGGACATGGATGGGTATGGTTGAATTCATTTTTCACCCTAATGGAAAATTTTGGGATTTGATATAATCATTTTTCATCATATTTAATTAATTTCTGATTTTATTTTATTTTCTCGGACATAATTTATTTCAAGGTCAAAAAACTTTAACATAGGTTCCTTTCTATACTTTATATTTATTTTCATACAAATGATCATGATATCCAGATACATTATAAACCCATAAACGTTCTTTTTCCCTATGGATATGGGATATTGATTTTAAATTTTAAATCACTGGACAAAATCAACCCACAAATTTGATCAACAATGGTTGAGCGTTGTATTTAGGAGGCCATATATGGAGTTCTAGAAGGTCAAATCAAGAATAAAATAGCTAGTTGGAAAGATGATAATGTGGGGAATAGTTTGGGAAAGTTTTTTTTTTTTTGTCAAATTGATGGGGAAAATGCCCAAAACAATTAAAAGAAATTGCAGCACGATTTCACTTTTATTTTTCTCATGTTTTATTATTTTGATAAAGTTTGTTATTTTTACTTATTATTAATTTTATTTTTGTATTTATTAATACATAGGTGTGTATTTAAAATGATATGAAATAAATTTTCAAAACAAAATGAATTCAAAGTCCCTAATCATGAGGAGCCATGTATATAACAAACTTTGATTTGTTATTGAGATCGAGGCTTTTGATTGAAAGAAGATATAATCTGTAACGATGCATTTTTTTAGAAATTTATTATTCTCCAGTGATTATAGAATGAAAGGAATGAATTCCCCGAGGTGTAGGATAGTCGGTGAGGGAGTGTGTTGTTAAGGCACTCCGTGATGTTAAAGTCACTGGTTCGAAACCTGCGGGGACAAAGAATCCATCCATGTTAAAGGTTGGTATGGCTGAGGTTGGGTGCGATCCCTGGGTGATTTTGACGACTTATATTCCCCTGAGTCGTGGTTTCTCAGCCACAGGATAGTTCCGTAGGTTACAAAAAAACTAGCAAAAAAAAAAAAGAATGAAAGGAATGAAGAAGGGAAGAATCTAAGTTTAATTATAAAAGGTTACTATGTCTATGTAAAAAGGGTTGGAATTTCTTTCTAGGAGGCTCGACACTTCTAAGTTTCTACTAGTATATTTATATCAAGAAGAGAGGGAGGAAGACTAGGAAATCCTCTTGATTTTTCTTGTATATTCTTATCAAGAAAATGATAGGGGTTTTGTCTTGTGTGAATAGTTCTTTCTATCATTAATTTTGAGCATTGGGAATTCTTTCCATATGTTGAAGGCTTTGTATTCAAACAATATACTATTATCAATTTTGATTATAGAGTAAAATCTTGGATATTTTGGACATATGTGCTCAAATGAATGTTAGATTGTGTGTTTCTACACTACTATGAACCATGCACATTTATCATTCATGCAATTATGTGAAACGGTTTTCATAATTTAGTTAAATTCTTCAACTTGATCATACATAGACATGAGAGTAATTTTATTGCAATTTTCTAAATAACTATTTATTTAGAAAATACTATATTTATATTTGTGTTTTATGTATTGTTGAATGAGTGAACTATTTCCTTGTATTCAATAATAAACTATATGATCTCGTGGCAGATCTCAAACAAGTTTGCATTGATTGTAGGGACATATTCTAATATCATTTGTATGTGGAATTTCTTCTCATTCATGTTATTGGAATATGTAGTGTAATTTATGCTGGAATAATAATAAATTTATTCTTATTTTCTAGTAATGGATTACATTCCTTGATCCGGATTTTATGAGCAGAACGAAATGAATATAGATTATTAATAGGTGCTTAACACAAAACAAAAAAGATACAGTAAAATTGGTTTTCTATTCAATAACGAAATAAGCTGAAACTGTAAAATGCAACGGAAACAAGCTTGCTGGAATGGTGGCGGCTTATCTCTGAGAAGAGATGTGACGGCAGTGCGCATTCGCAAGAAGAAAGTTACAATGAGGCTCTGAAGGCATTTTTACAATAAGCAAGAATGCCCAAAAACTTAGACATCCAAAAACCTAACCCTAGGAGATGAAGGGCCAAAAGTCATGTGGGCCCCGTTTGGGTAAGTTAGTGCATCAACTTCCTGGAGTCGTAACTTTTGCATATGATCTCCGTTTTAGACGTGTGATATCCCGTTGGAAAGGTATCGTCGAGGAGATTAATTTTGGGGGCTCAATGATGCCTTTGGCTATCATTGATGAGCTCGATCTCGAAAAACCTTCATTTAGGCCCTCAAAATGGCCACGGAAGTTAAAACTGCTAAAAATAGTAAATTGCCAAAATTGTCAGAAAATTGTTTTGAGCCAGTTGGAAAATGTGGGTGGCCACCAACATCCATATGGATCATTCCTATAATCATTCTCTTTATCACTATTAAATTAGAATTAGATATAGGATTGCATTTTCATAATTAAATAAGATTTTATTTAGGATTTAGGAAAGTCTTAATGAAATTCTCTTTTCGAGGAGGAATCTATTTGGTGGTAACCGAGCCCACATACTGGAGGAATTCACCATACCAAATGAGTATAGGCCTAATTGGGGACTTGATCAGGTGATGATCCCCTGGTGCAATAAGTAATGTTTTCGCTTGTCAACAATTGGTGCTAGAAGGAGGGCCATCTAGCAAGTAAGTGCTCTTGATCCTTTCTTTGAATTTATTCATTTTGAAATGGTTCCTATTTCTATTCTAGAACATGATTTTAGTCTACCTAGGCCTACTCAGAGTACTTCTAGAAAGACAATGAATCTCTTGCAAAAATTAAGCTTTAATAGAGAGGGTGAAATTTCTTCTTTTCATCATATTTCTTAGTTTAATCTTATTTGATGAGAGTGAGATCTACAAACTTCTTACTCTTACCTTAAGAGTTAGAATCAAGAGATAGTTCCAACTGTTACCATACAAAACCATTCATTCATGGACGAAGTTCACATAATTGTTCCTTGCTTACCATCAATATTATGGTTAAGAGTTAGAATCAAGAGATGGTTCCAAATGTTACCATCCAAAACCATTCATTCATGGACGAAGTTCACATAATTGTTCCTTGCTTACCATCAAGATTATGGATATTCTATTGGAATATGTAATGATTCTTTGTTGAAATGTATTAATTTGGAAGGTAATAATGTCTACTCTTATGTAAAAGAGTTATTTTAGATTCATGATGGGTTAAATCACTTTTGTTATCATTTATTACATTAAGAGGTGAAATTACATGTATCCCACATATATTATTGAGATGTAATTCCTCCATATCTCTTGGTATATAATAGAGGTAAGAGAGACCCACGAGGTACATTGAAATAAGGATCACATAGTGATAATATACATTGGAATGATGTGAATATGGAGTGTCATGTGTGGGACCTCAAGTGTAATATTGAATATTTATAAACTCAAGTGTAATATTGAATATTTATAAAGAATAAAAAGACAATACCCTTTGGAGGACGCTTCCCATTTTGAGTTTCCACCACATATATCCTGGGTGTGTACTATTTTCTCTGCTCATTTCTATGATTAATTTTGTTGTTACATGGATAAGGTTATACCTAGTGGTTTTTATTTAATATTGTTGTATGTTTATTCATATGTCTCAATATTCTAAAATGGTATCTAAGTTGGTTATTATGCTCTAATCTTGTTCAATAAATTTTATTATTTTTTAAAAAAACATTTATTTAGTCTTTATTTTGTAGTTTTTCCATAAAATATAATAGTCATTAGGGATTCTCTTTAGATCTGGGAATTTTTCTACAAGATTGACATTTTTTTTTCTCTCAAAATTGTTAAGAACCAAATATCAATATAGCATAGAAAAACCCTCGAAAAAGCACTCAACGCCTTTGAAAAAGAGATAATCGTATAATAATTCGAAAGGGAAACTTCCTTCTACCCCATTTAAATGTTCAAGTATAAGATGATCTTAAAATGAAAATGTCTCCTTGGTATATATAGAGACTTTCAGGAGGTATAATTACAACCAATGGCCTAAAGCCGACATAAGCAAATAAAATAAATAACATTACTAATATAATATGCCCTAAATTAAGGGTAATGAGCCAATATTAGGCTTAACATGCCCCTTCCCTAGAGACAAGGGTTTTCCACAATGCTTGAGTAACTGATGCTTCAGATGAAAGACTCATCTTCCTGGGAGTGGAATCTTCACCGAGGCTCTCTCCATTTAATGAGATACTCAAATGGATCTATTCCTACCGGCGAATTCTTGTGTCGTTGATGGCTTGTGCTCCAACATGATTTTTCCTTCCTCAAGCCAAGTTCGCACATAGGTTTGAAATGTGGATCTTGTCGCCTATAACCTTCTTTTAAGCATGAAACATGGAAAACCTGACCCCATGAAGATGCAGTAACCCAATTTGTATGCCATAGTACCAATCTTTGCAACACCTTTATAAGGGCTATAGTGCTTTGGTGATAATTTAATATCCATTTTGGCTTGCTTGAGGGATATCCGCCAGGCTGGTTGTAGTCTTAAAACACCTAATCCCCTACTTCAAAAAATTATTTCACTAGGATGTTGATCCGCTTGTTGTTTCATGCATTTGTGCCATGGTCAGTTGTCCTTTAAGATTTGGAGAACTCTGTTGTTAACTCTCGATGTGATTCTTCCACAATTTGAACCTTAGATTTTTATTTTAGAGAAGAAGTGATGGAAGGAGGGTGGTATCCATAAAGTTCCATAAATGGTGTCATTTTTGTTGCAAGATGAAAGGAAGTGTTATACCACCATTCTACCAAGGGGTAACCATTTGAACCATTGTGGTTGCTTATCGTAGACAAAGAAACAAAGGTAGCCTTCCAAACATTTGTTCACTATCTCTTTTCCATCATATCAGGATGATAGATGAGCTATGAGCCAATTGAGTACCCAAACAAGAAACAATTCTGTCCAAAATGTCCAGTGAATATAGGACTGCCACTTTCATAATAATCTTTGGGCTTCCAAGTGTAGCTTCTTTGAACCATTCCAAGGAATGATGGTAACCTGCATTAGCTTAGTTGGATGAGAGAGTGCACAAAAGTGCATACTTGGTCGGGCCTATCAACAATCACCATGATGACAATCTTCCTTCTAATTTGGTAACCCTAAGATGAAATCCATGGAAACCTCCTCCAACACCTGACTTGTGATGGATAATGGTTGTGTGCACTGGTCTTAATTGTTTCCACCTTTTTGTTGGCAAACCAAACATTCTGCCACAAACCTTTGAACATCAATTTTAAGGCCATCCCAAAAATCCTTTTTGACTCTATGATAGGTTTTAAAAAATCCCAAGTGCCCTCCCACCGAGAGGGGTGCAATTCCAATAATAACTTTGTTTGAGTTGGGAGTCCTTTCTTAAATATGTTTGCATCTTTGTACCATAGTGAATCATTTTCCATGTAAATGTATATGATGCATTGGAATCTTTTTGCAACCTTTGAATGAGAGTCCACACTTTTCTTTCATTTTCCATTCCATTCCCTTTCGTTTCCTATTATCCAAGGTGTTGGATGATCAGATAGCATAAAGAGGCCCCAACATCCCTCATCCCTTCTTTGAGAGAGTGCATCTACCACAACATTTTGCTTCCCTTTATAGACGATTTCAAAATCATATTCCAATATCTTGCTATCCATTTGTTGTTCTTTGAAGATAGTCTCTTTGTTCCAAGGAGTATTTAAGACTAGCATGATATTTTTGACCCTTGAAGTGTCTACCTATTAGGTAGACACTTCAAGTTCAAATGTACAGTATTACACATTTCCTTCTCATAAATGGGTTTGTGTGTCATTTCCTTGGAGTGGTTGACTTTCAAAATCTAGGGCCTCCTTCTGTGACATTAGGACAACACCAATTCCTACTTCCCGAGGCATCACATACCACAATAAAGGTTTTGTGAAGTCCGGAGTCGTCAAGACATGAGGATTTGCACATCACCCTTTAAGTTGTTCAAAAGATTTAGTTGCTCTATAGTCCATGAAAATGCATCCTTCTAGTTAGTGTCAGTAAAGGTGTTTCTTTGTAACATCCCCTTCCCACCAATTTGTAACATCCCCAACCCTTTACTGGAAACACTAAATGGAACATTCTCATACTTATATATATAAACATGCATATTAAACCCACTAATGATGAATCCAACAACCCGTGAGTAAGTACAAGATTACTACTAATTCACATCATCAAGGACATTAAAAAATAATTCATATGCAATGTAATAATGTGATAACATATAAGCATTATGGGAATGCAAACATAATATTAAGCATAAATTGATACCTATCTTTGAAACCGTAGTAATTACACCAATCGCATGCATCCTCTAATGAACCTCCCACCCTTTAGGGACTGTTGCTCATCACTCTCAGTAGGGCTCCTCGAGATGGGACTAAGCTCCACCGTGAAAGGGAATCCTAGGCTAGGCAAAGTCAACAGGAAGACACATAGTTACAGAGGAAGGATTCTTTCCTAGGAGTCACTTATGCTCACTTCTCAGACCCTCATTCCCCACATGCTTGTCCCACCTCGAGAATATACACCACTGCCACCTAGATAGCTCCCTTCACACAACCTCCCTTGCCTTTGGGCTTCAAAGCACGTAATTCTGTAATCGAAATTCTTCTGCAGCCTGTGGAAGCTGGCATGATCCTCTAGGAGTTCTCACTTCCTCCATGCACCCTCTCACCTGGAGAGAGTTTCATGGATTGACAACCCACCAACTCCAAACCACCTCCTCACTGAGAGAGTGTTACATAGGCTAGCCAACCCGTTTCCCCTTCAACACGATTTATAACATAGTCGCAAACTACTCTAGGCTCCACATGAACATATAATGGTCCGCAAGACACATGCAGACAAGCATTGTGTGACCACAATAGTCCACTAGAAACACATACATGAGCTTCCCAAACTGGTGACAAAAAGATGCTATAGCACAAAAAGGCTCAACAATTATGAGACATTCAGTTTTCCCCAACCAACAATATAGGAAAGAATCATGGCTCAAAGCCTCTCGGGATGGAGGGTGTACAGATCCCAATGCCAGAGACTTAATGGGTTTAGGTGGGTAATTCCTAGAACAAACAATCAAATGAGGGTCTATTATGAACACCTACCTAGTTCAGACGGAGGGATGGAGAATGGGAGGTCTAACCCCCAACATGGCTCATCAAGTTAAATTGCATGTGCTTGAGTTGACACATGTCATCCATGAAGCATGCTCATCCCCCTTGGAGTCACCGTCCTTCCAAAGGGAATTAGGATAAAACATATAAATTTCACATGGTTTTGGAATAATAAAATATTATTATTAAGGACTTAAGCCCCCTCAAGATTAGCCCTCTTCCTACCTCTCTCACCCTCTCCCACCCATTATGTGTGGAATCTTAGTCCCCCATCACTCTTTCTTCATATCGACCATGCGTTATGTATATTTTATTAATGATTTTCATAATTTCATATATACAAAATGTGTTCGGTGGTCTAACATCCTAGGCTCTCTGCCTAATCACCACATAAGCCTCCTTATTGATTATAACCTGCCTACCAATCAGACATCAAATATTTACAACTATATCATAATTAGCTCTGCTGTGGGATATTAATAATCCCTCCCTTATTTTGCACCGGAATTCACTGCAACTTCTTTACACAACATCAACAAGATTTCCAAAATCTTAAAAAGATGCAGGTACTCTGCCAGCATAATATCTGCATGCTCCTATTGTCGCATCCTCGACTGCATAAGGTCCACTGGACGCTTACAAGCCCTATGGTTTGATTCCATAGTTGTTTTCTTTTTTGGTCTAGTATACACACTGGATGCACCTGTAAGACACCTTCTTGCTCCACATCTCCCGAATCATATTCCAATTGATTACATGATTAGCATCATGTATATATATTTCCTAAGTAATTAAATATGAAACACATTATTTACAATCATATATGCAGGTAATGAAAGCATATATATGCAATGTATATATATGTATATATTGCATATATTCTTATCATTATAACATGTATACAACATAAACAACATACAATAAATAGATAATTGTACTTATCTTTTGATTGAAGACCTTCCACCCTCGAAGTAGTATTAAGGAATCCATTGGGCAATGGATTCCCAAGATAGGCATGGTCCATAATCCCATCCACATGGTCTAGGCCAAGGTACCAAACCTCAACAACACTCCAACCATTCAAACCTCAAGATCACTCCAACCAATGGTCTCTCCTTCCCCCACATGCCTATCCCACTGAGGAGTATACACCTTCACAAATACCCATCTAAGTACACACCTCCACTTTCCTTCTAGGTCTTCAAAAACATACCTGACATGAAGTCTTAGAGAACTATGGCTCGAGGAGTTCCAACCGCCCCCGCTAGTTTCCAAGCAACATCTTCCCAAGATACCCTTTGTAGTCAACATTTTAACTATCAACATCATCTCATCTCAGACAACTACATGCAGCTATCATGAGAGAACATAAAATAATTCATTTAGGAACTCCACTAGTTCGAAGGAAATTCAACTTTTATCCCAAAACATGACATTCTATTTCTTGATTCATCTTGTTGTTTCCATATTATGAATGCATCCATCTTTGTGATTTTCCACATGCACCAAATTGCATACCATTTTCCCCTAGTATTCTTCTTGCATGTTGCCAACAAATTGTCGGGATTTTATGTACATCATAATTCAACATGTACCACATCTTATGCAATGATCTTAGAATTTCCTACACCTAGTAATTCAATCACAATTACCAAACAACTTGACCAAATAGAATGACTCTTCATTCTATGCATATGCATGTTCACAATAATATATGTAAGTTCATTACTTATTTCTTTTCTAACAAGAAAAATTTCTATAGTCAATGCTCATGTGACTACTTGACTTGCAACTTCTCTGTTGCAATGTCTAACACCTCAATGAAATGTCCTCAACTTCATCAGTTAACAACATTTCAAATTGCTAGTAATACTCATTTCCATGCAATAATATATATGCATAAAATTTACAAAACACATTCCAACCATTGCATTTTAGGTATACAATTCTAATTTACTATGCATGAGTGCACTATCAATGCATTCTTATTCTCATTGCATTCTTATTCAATGCACCTGCATTGAATTACATAATGCTCTTTATCTCACCATGTATCTCACCATCCATAAGTTGGAATTTGGCCAATGTTGATATCTTCCACACACTTCCTATTGTCTTCCAATTAATTTGATGCCCTTCTTTCTAATTCTAACACTATACCAAGAATATAATTTTATGGTGATCATTAGTGTTAGCTATAAGGCTGTTCTCAAGTTTTATTTAAAAGTAGGAAGATTTTAATACATGTGTGGCTCATAACCTTCCATATCCATACCTTTCCATATCCATACCTTGCCATATTCAACCAAGTCCCGGTCTCATACATGACTATCTTAATCGGCATTTATTCATATAACCAATTTTTATCTTTTAATTCTTTGCTATTACCCCATAACCAAATTAACATGACATTCTACCATGTGAGGTATGATTCAAGCTAAAAATCTTTTGAATTAATACATGCCTTCAACCTTTACCACATCCATTGGTATGTATTCAGTAATATAATCATGTGATTTTATAAAATGATTCTGGCTGAGGAAATTCTACCTAAATTATCACTCTTTTCAACAATTATGCAAAAGGAGTAATAAAACTCATACCTACAAGACTGCCATTAATAAATTTTATATAGTACCTGAAAGTCTGATATGAGAAGCTTCTGACTTTCTTTTTATCAAACTTATAACTAACACTTCATCTCTCTCAAGCCTTCCTTATGCAACAATATCACCAACAACACTTGCAACATGCAAGCATTCTTTCCTTTGGTTGACCCAATCAAGACATAACATACTTGCTGCCACAGAAATTGCAACAACTTCTTTCTCCCTATAAAAAATTTCCTTGTTGATCCGAGAAGTCTACAATTTTTCCCGAATTACTGAATCTTCTTGTGCTCTCCACTGTAATCACTATGCATGATTATTCCTACCCTGAGAACTTTCGATGCAGTGCCCCCACCTCAGCGGGGTTTGTTGGCCTCCTGTTCAATGGATCTTCAACTCTCAGAGTTGGAGCAACTCTTTGGGTCCCTACTAGAACCTCCATGAAAAAAAATCCACAGGCCTTGCACGAAACCTTACCCACGTGAACTAGCGGCGGGCGCAAGCTTCCTCTATGTGAGCACTGGCTATGGCCACGTGCCTATCCAAAAGGCATTTTTGGATTTCGCGTACCATGTGTTTCGATATGAGTCACCCTTGACTCTCTCTATCCTCGAAATCCAAAATAAGAGTCTAGCGCATGGTAGCTCTTCTCTTAAATTCCACCGGCATGACCTCTAGCTATGCCCCGGGGCCCAGCTTCCGAGTGCTATGAGACTTTACCCTTCGTGAACTTCGAGGATTATCTCTTCTCCTTTCTCTCGAGGTTTGGACTCCTGAACCCCGTTCACCTCAGATCAATGGTCCACAACTTTCCGGGTTCGACGGTCCAAATCAATTCCTCGCGAATCGACAATTCGCGTTTTAGGGTTTTGAAAAGCAATTCCCCTCTTTTCTTCCGATCTCTAGTTTTCCAAAATCCACGTGAGTCAGATCCAACGACTCACAGCTCCTCGTAATCCAACTGTTTGGATCCTTTCTCATGAATCGGGACTTCGCGGTTCACGAAATCAGAAAACAATTCTCTTCCCCTTTCCAACTTCCAACTTCATGAAATTCAAGTGCATCAGATCAAGGAATCACAATCACCATGATTCAATGGTCTATATCTCTCCTCATGAATCAGATGTTCGCGTTTCAGGATTTTCGAGAGAAACTTCCTCCGTTCTCCCAACTCTCGATTTTTGATTTCCTGATGAAAAGAATCAACGGTTCGATCTTCCTTGAGATCAACGATTCACTACCTCTCCTAAGTTTTCGAGTGTTGAATGACTCTCAACGTTATCCTCCTCATAGTTTATTTTGATCTAACGACGCACGACTATCAATGCTTCTCCCTCCAAGGATTCCTACTGTCCATTCAGGTTCTCAATGACTTCTTGGCAAATATCTTGGTGTCAATTCTTCTGGACTTGAATTCCTCCCTAACTTGAAGGATTTCAAATATTTCAAAGGCTTCGACAGTTTTTTCCCTTCCGAGCTTCTATTAATGAAATTTTAAATTCACCCTGGTGCACACTTGTGCTCTGCATGCGAACTTGCACTGTTTCTCCCTGAGCTTTAGCTTACTCAGTCTCAAAGGGACTCAACCATTCTGTGTTTTCCAAAATACTTTCTGGTGCCCTCCTGGCACACTCTACACTCGTTTCCTTGAGTCCTTCGAACTTAAAACAAGTTCCCTCTGAATGCACTCCTTGCGCTTGATATGCACACTCTGCATCCAAAAGTTCTACGCTATCTCTTCTGAGCTTCGTTTTCTGAACTGGAAGAATTATGTGTCTCTTCCATTTCTTTGCACTCTGTGGCAATTCTAATCAGTTCTAGCACTCGTCAACCTTCTACAATACAATGTGTAGATGACTAGAATTTGTCAGGCCTTCATTTCTTGACAATTCCTTCATCATTCATAAACAATCTAATTTAAGAAAATGTTTCAATTTCACGAATTTTTCGAGCTCTGATTGGCTCTGTACTTTTGGGTAATAGCTCCCTCTTTCTTAGTCCCTACCCATGTGACCAAGGGTCATGACCAAGTGCTAGACTACTAGGTGCTAGTCGGGCCTTCGACCTTCAAAGAGTTTAAGGCACACACAACTATCTCCTGGAGTTCCAATTTACCGAATTCATGTAAATCGGGTGGATCGACGGTCTACGTTTACCCAACATCCAACGGTTAAAATATGTTGTGGTTCTTCCATCTTCGAAGATTTCGGGACTTCGGGCTTTAGGTACTTGAGGCTTTCAGACTTGCTTTCCTTTACAACCCCCAACTTACGAAATCCCGATTTACTTTACCCTCCGGGCCCACATAGCACAGTTGTCGCCCACAACCACAGTGGCATGTGGCACGTTTAGTAGGGTCCACGTCACCTTCAATGACGTCATCAGGTCCCACCATGCTCACTTTTATTTTCGACCCACTGGTATGTGGTACACACCCATGTGTCCATGTCCATTCCAAGTGAAATCCAATGATTATACCTCTCTCAGATCTACAATGCAGATCCTTTCGACGTTTCGGGGTTTTGAGGTTTCAGGGTTCCATGCCTAAGCTCACTCTGTTTTTCCCTGACAGTCGAAATCGTGTAATCGCGACTTACCTTCTTCTTGATCTAATGGTCAAGCCTTATACTCCCGATCTATGGTGTAGATCATTTTGGAACTTTCGGGGTTTCGGGTTTTGGTCCCAGAGGTTCTCGCACTCACTTCCCTCTCTAACTTCTGACTCCTAAAATTCCGACCTCTCTTACCTTGGGCCCACAACACAACTGTCACCCACCAAGTAGTGACACATGGTATCCTTAATAAGGTCCACCTCACTCCCAACGACATCATAGGGCCCCACTACTTTCACTTTTCATTTCGGAGTTTCGGGCATCAGGAGTTCGTGCATCTACACATCTCGAACTTTTGTTTGCCAAAATTCTGAAATTATGGTCTATTAATCTACTTGATCCAACGGTCTTGATTCCCCATGATTTGACGACTCAGATCTTGTTGGCATTTCATGTATCAGGATTTCGTGTGTCACGAGGTCGAAAGATTTTCCACCTTCATCCTCCCTATTCCCGAAATGTCGATTTCTTTCTCGACAATTAATGGTCCAGATGTCTCTTAGATCGACGGTTGTGATCCAATCGTGAATTCGTGTTTCGTGGATTCTCACGAACTCACCCTTTGACCATTTCAAGTTATGAGTCAACGGAAGGTTGATCGCTCTCCACGCGTCCTTTCCGATGGACAGTCCTGACGAATTCAGGATTTATTGTTTCCACACTCCTGTGAAACTCCAAAGGGTTTTAAGCCTTGTGCATGTTCTCCAAATCTGACGGTCGTGAGGGTTCTCCTTGTTAATATTATGGTAGATGTGGGAGGTATTTACCTCCACGTGTGAACCTGAGGAGAATAGAAGACTCCGGGAAGCAAGATAGACTCTAATGAGTTGGGTAATAACCCTAGAAGCCTTGTCGGCTCATGAAGATAATTTATATTAGGTTATTATCCTCCAAGAGAAGAAGTTGGCCAAAAATAATAATAATATACTGAAAAAACACTTATCCAGAAGGAGAAGTCGGCCCCAACAAAACTGGCAGAACCACTATAAATACAGGGCGCCAGTTCTCATTTGTGACATCTCAGAATTGCAGAC
>SNQJ01S0097235.1:0-10416 GCA_010110895.2 Picea sitchensis
CATATATTGATAAAACAAATTTAAAATATAAAACACAAACATATATAACTAATTTGTATTTATCAAAAATTGAAATTAGTTTATGTTTGCAAACAAAAAGTGAAAAAGTAACCAGTGCTATTAACAACTTCATACACACTGCTTCCGATGCTCCATATTACACATATGGCACTGAACATAGGTGTGTTGAATTTAACATACCGGTGCGCCATTGTTAGTCAAGCACTGATATCTATAGCAATGCATTGTGATAAATAGCACATCGATTAAGGGTTTTCATACAAAATGACCCGCGATACCATTTCACATATGAATTGTGTAACTCAGGGAGATTGGTTCTACGAAATGCACCACTGTAGTAGAATTTTTTAATGATAAACTAAGTGGTGTGCTTGGTTATATGAAATGCATCAACACACACTTAACTACACTGGTGTGCGGTATAACTCACTTAACCGCACTGGTGCATTTCAGTGAACGAAATGCACTGACACTCCATTTTTTATTTGTATGTGTTGATACTGATGAATTTGTCTTATAACACACTTGTAATGGGGCATCCCATAAAATCAATTGATATGGTAAATTATTGTGTATTTTTCTCACTGTTTTGTGGTACATATTATTGGTGCATTGTATTTGTTTAACGCACAACAAAACAAAAATTTTGTTTCAAACACTGGGTGGTGCATTCGATCAATAGAGTGCACCGGTTCATTTATCTCAATTAGCACACTTCCTATAATATTAGTGGTTCTTACCATAAGACGCACTATGCTGATAATTTGTGGAAATTTGGCCTGGTGTTGTTTTCTTTACAACACTAGTGCATTGTTTGGACATAGTCACACCGACAAGTTATATTTTTTTTAGCAACTTAAGAAGTTTGATGTGTTATTATAATCACATCAATGTTACTATGTTATTGGAGCATCGATGTTTTGTTTAATGTTCTATTTAGTTTTTTAGAGCATTGGTCATGGGCCATCCACTGAAATGACACACATCACCAGTGCATTTTGTCAACATAAACACACCAAAAACCCAATTTTTATGGAATGTAAACATGGCAGTGCACTTTTGCTAACTAACAACCCTAGTGCAATACAGTTTCCAGAGCACCAACATGATGTTTAGTGGTGCAACGTCTAGTATAACGCACCAGTGTGATTTTTGGCACCATGGGAACTACTTTGTTATATTGATTTATTGCAAATTAAGTGATGTGATGTGTTATTTGAATGCGTCGATGCTATTGTGTTATTGAAGCACCACCATTTTGTTTAATGATGATTTTTGAAGCGTAGAGCACCAGAGATGGGGCATCAAAGGAAACACTATGCAATGCCTAATCGATCAATATATGTTCTAGTGAGGTTATGTTAATGGAACCAGTGTGTTTTTTTTAAATGGTTGCATTGCTCAATTAAATTTTATGTGTCATATTTTTTAGCAGCGCGCTTAGTTAAATGGAACGCACCAGTTATTTTGTGTTCAAAAATAATTGGCATGTTATTTACTAGGAATTATCTTTTATAATGCACCGGATGTAGCTCATTTAAGTAGAATCACAGATGAAGGTAAAAATTTAACGCACCGGAGGCGGTTCTTACTATGAAGTTAACATAAGACACATTGTGTCAGGGCAAGATGAATCAAAATGGCACACCGCGTTGAGTCAGGAAAAAAATAGAAAAAAGTCCAAAATTTCAAGATAAATTCAATTTTTAAACTGATGAAAATTCAAATGAGAAGGTAATAAACACATTACTTAGAATCTTATGTCTCAAGGAGGCATAGTTCCACCGTTGAGAGGAAATAAAAATTCATGATAATTTCCAAAAACTGGAAATGTCTGGAATTGATTGGTGGAGCTAACGAACTCATCGAGGAGCATCGGAAACAAGGAATCCTTGAAAATAGAGTAAGAAAAGGTTCTTTATTGAGATATTGGAAGCACGGGATGAGGTGTCAAAATGAATTTTTTTATGGTAATTTCTTTTTATTTACCCATATCGCAGTGCATCATCAGACATTTTTACTCACCGGTGCACTACTTTCAATGGCACTGATGCACTTTGATCATTGTTTGTTATTTTTGTTATAAATTATGACGGTTCATTTGAACATCTACACATAAGTGTGTTATGTTGTAGTTGAGCACTAGGGTGGATGTGTCGTACAGGCACATCGAACAAAAATGTCCGCAAAAACTTTTGGACTCTCACGTCCACTAACAACCTCTGATATGAACAATGACGATGTGCTTGAACATTTAAGCATTGTTTCAGTATGTTTATATGTGCACCAGTGCATATATACCTTAAAGGCGCACCAAAAATAAAAACCTCTACAAAAACCTCTAGTTATGGGCCTCCACTATAAGCAGCTAAGGGATAAATTTTTGGGGGAGGTTCCATAAAAACCTCTGCAAGAAGGTGTTATCCTTGTAGTTTTTTGAGAAATATGATCACCTATTTCGAACTGAGTCTAATGAGGGAGCATCCATGGGTATTTATGCACACCAACACACATACATACATACATACATATATATTTTCAGTCACAACAAGTGTCCAATGTTTTAATTAGTGTTCTTTCATCTCTTGGAGCCAATGAATGAAATTCATATGTTTTATATAAGACACCTTCCTTTACCTTTTCACAAATTTTCATTAAAAATTATTGAGTTTATGTACTACACCTAATTCTAGAACAAGCATGTAGAAATTAAATTATGTTGTAACAAACATTTGCTATTTTGACTAGAGTGCCTTAAATTCTTAAATTCAAGGTTTGAAATTTGGATATGTTATAGAGGAAACATTCCTATACCTTCCCACAAAATTTCATCACAAAATATTAATCTTAAATACTATTAATATGTCTATATCTAGCGCACATAAATTTCTTGATCTTTGCAATAGCATGGTGTTTAGTATTTTGATTAGCATGCATTTAATAATTGAATTCAAAGTGTCAAATTTATGTATGTTGTATAGTGCACCCCCTTATTCCTAATCACTAAATTTCATGAAAAGATATGGAGTTTAATGTGTGCGCCTAAGACATACACAGAGCATGACAATAAACTCACAATTCCTCGCACATGTTTATTTTTATGATTTAACTTTGAATAATCAAACCATGAAGCCTAAATTGTATTATGAAGTGATAATTAATATTGTATTAATTTAATAAATATTTGTATAATAAAAGTGTTGACAGGTCCAAATCGTTGGTAAATCAAGTAAGGGAAATACTTGATGGAAAGTCTCAATTGATCTCAATCTCGTTTGGTATGGAAAATTTTGACCAGTATGTGGGCCTGGTTTGCACTAATGATTTAGATTACAAAGAAGGAGCATTAATTGTCCTCCAAAGAATTCTTGCTAAATCTAAATCTAACTAATTAAAACAAAATCAAAACTATCTATCATAATATATTTCTAGCCTATCTTGATCGAGAGCATTTCTAACAACATAGACACAATATATAATTATATTACTGATTATGGAAATAGTTCATGTCAACATCAATAGATTTAAACAATGATGTAACATATATAAATCATAAATATTTATATATTACAACTACAACACCATCTCACCATCTGTAAGTACCACAAATGAATAAGTTGCTCAAATAACTAACACAAAAGTAGTTCATATGAAATATTACTCAAGAAACTTATTAATCAGTTGCACATGTAGAATAGTCCCATACAAAAATGAACAATTTCATGGTAGCCCAAAATTTTCCTTCTACTCTTTATTCAACGAGATAATAGTATCATCAATTTCACAAGGGGAAAAGTCCTTATCTCATACATGGAGCTCTCTTTTATAGAATAAGAGAGACTCTTCAAATTCTTTAATTGTCAATATTACAGTTACATCTCTTCATTTCAACTACTTTTTCCCTATATATAATTTGAATAAAATTTACAATTCTTTACAGAGTATTTAGAAATACAAAACTATGTGGATTTCTTGGAGGCTATATTTTCCTTATAAGATCTCCATGAGTCACATTCCTGGGTTATTTCTTCAAACATGTTCATCTTCATCTTTTCTATTTGTAGTTCCCCATCATATACTATGTCAACAACCTCCCTCTTCAGATCTCTGTGAACTTCTTTGGTGTAGGCATCTAATGCAGTGGTGAGCTTGACTGGTTGTATTAGATATTCATTCAAAATTTCTTTGTTGACTTCTTTGAGTTTATCGATAACTTGCTTGCCATCATATATGTTTTTCTCCATCTCTACAATTCACAACTTGTTAGGGACTACCTGATGTAACTCATCCATGGTAGGAATCCCAAACTTATCTAATAAATCATCAACATAATTCCAGAGTCTATAGCAGGATTTGGTGGAACTTTCTATGGTTTCTTGGATATCTTCAAAGGATAACTTCTATCTATCTACTAATATCTGAGTTTTCCCCTATTTTCTTTTGGTAAATATGAATAGTTATGTAGGGGTTTTTGCGTGAAAACCTTGCCAGTACACAACCTTATCAAAGGCATGTCAGACAATATCATATTGACTCTTTTTCTCACCTAGTTGGTCAGATAATTTATTGATCCTCATGGAAATCTTGGAGCTCATTCAATTCATCAAAGAAACTCTTTTGTTCTTCTCTCAAATTTTCAGTGGCAAGAGTGACCTCTTGTTTTATGACTACCAATGTATTGGTATTTGTCTCGCTCTCTTTGAGATATGTTTCAAGTCTTCTTACTTTGACTCCTAGTTCTAGGAGTTTATGTTTTTTTGGCTCAAAAAGATTAGATTTTTCTCGATTGTCTATTGTCAACTTTTTTGCTTCTTGTACATGCACATGTTTGAGATTGTCTATCTCAGTTTTATGAAGTTGATCCTTCTAATCTTCCAGGTTATTGAATTCACTTTCCAATTGAACATTTTTTTATTGCATATGTCGCTTAAGAGCTACCACTTTTGTTAAAATCTCTATTCCCAACACCTAAATAAATTATTACCTTATGTTTTTCTTTGTTGATAATTATATTACAGCACATGGAATCAAATATATTGACTGGAAATAATTAAATCAACATAAGAAAATTGGAAACCAAACTTCACATGTGCACACATATATTTTCTTCCCTTCAAATCAGCTTCTCATTAAATAATATCAAATCTTACAAGGGCTCCCTTACTGGGAAAATGGTCCACTAAGGAATACTCAAATTACAACAAACCTGGCAAACTTCCATCCTAAAGAAAACCCTTGTTGTTGTCATTGGGCTATTGTAAATCCTGTTGTACACCCCTGGACGACTTGTATGGTTTTTATGGCCCTACTTCCACATCTTGTATGAACAAAATTACCAACTTAATGAGAACTCTACAGAGTTCTTATTTTTTTAGAGGTCACATTTAGTGGTCATTTTTACCGTGTTTCGAAAAGTTGTGCTACTGGTAGCACCCCCCCTCCCCTTTTTTTAGGTAGTTTTTTAATATTTTAAATCTTCTTATCGACAATGTATCCATATATTTTTTTAAATGCTCATTTTTTCAACTATTTTCAAATTTTTCTAAATCACTTTTTTTTTCAATGGTATTTTTAATTATTTTTCCATGTTTTTTTTCAATGTTTAAAAATAAAATACGAAAATTATCATTTTTATTGATACTAAAAATGTTATTTATCATTTAATTTTTCTAAATTAAGATTTTTCATATAATTATGTTTCATTAATTAATTTACGGTGCCATAATTTTTAAATATAGTGTAAAATATTTTTTAACACATTTTTTTTACCTTTACTTCAATACACAACAAATAATTGTAGCTAAATAACACTATTTTTAAATATTTAGCAAAAAAATATACATTGCAAAACCATATATAATTAAAAAAACATACACATTTTGGAAGACGTGTCAAATAAAGTATTTCTATGGGCATAATTGAACAAAAGTAGAGAATTTGTTTTTTAAATAACATCTTTTTTACAATTTTAAAGATTTGAAGTAAACAAAATGACAATATTTAATGACATTTTCCCTAGCATTGACCATCAGAGAGGGAGAGTGGAGGGTGATTCCCGACATCCCCAGGGAGAGTGGAGGGTGATTCCCGACATCCCCCTCCCCACTATTGGAAGCAAAGAGGGGGGTGGGGGGTGATGCCCAACATTGCCCCCACTCCCCCTCTCTACTAGTCATAGAAAATAGCATAAAACCTAGGTAAAATTTGTAAAAAAATAAAAAAATAAAATAAAAAAAAAACCTTTAAGAAACACAATCTTTATTAAAAAAAATATCACAATCTTTATTAAAAAAAAATATTAAAAAAATAAAAAAACACTTAAAAATAATCAAAATTTCAAAAAAAAAACCATCAAAAATAATATAAATTTTTGAATGAGGTGACTTATCATACTTGTGGCCCACATAAAACTTATGAACAAGGTGACTTGTCATTCCACAAGCTTGAAAACAATAAGGCTCATGAGCCAATAAGAAGCAAGTGTTAGGAGCATGTATATTTCATGTGTATTATTCAAATAAATCAAGCCAATTACAATCAAACCTTTTAAATGAAACCAACATAGGCCAAATTTGAAAATCAATTAATGTTTAAGCCGAAATCATTGTCTTGCAACCAATTAATAGCAAAGAATGTAATCAACAAGTGATTGAATTTTGTCCCATTGTAATTACCTCAAAACCAGTAGATATGAGGAACTACCCTCCTCTTTCATTGTTGTTGTAAATTTTATTGCGGGGGGAATTTAATTTTCCCATAATATGAAAATTCAATGGGAGTTGTTGCAAGCACAACACCAAGGAAATAAAAAGACTTGGTAACTAAGTAGTCATGGCCTCATAGTGTAAATATTTGGGAGATTGATGTAATATGGGTCTATGGATTTTCATTGATTCGGTCTTCCATAGTTATTGGTAGTATTGGGTGATCTAGAAATTGTGCATGGGCTCTACAAATGTAATAAGGCCCAAGAACATTGACAATTGATTTCAATACAAGTCTATCGAATTATTTGTCATAAATGTTGTCACATATTGAATATCAATTCTATGTTGGCTATATTGAATTTCATTCTCTATTGAATGTACAATATTATGTTTTTGTTGTGTAATTTTGATTTGTAAGCTCTCTAGATTTGAATCTCACAAAGATAAGTGTGTTTGTATGTGTACATATATAGAGAGAAAAAGAGAAAATGTATGTCGATACCACTTTAAATCCAAAATTTTCAAACGTAAAGAAAAAACAAATCTTTGGATGTACAAATCTTTTCTCACATTTTTATACATTTTTATACTTGAAAAGAGTTTTCTTTTCAAAATATTTGATTGCTATTAACCCTTGTAGCACTTGTAAATGTAACAATAAAATAGACCAAAATTATACAAATACACAATAGAAATTATTTAACTACACTATAAACTTTATTATAATCTTTTTAAAAACATACACATGCATGTCACAATTAAGCCACATGATTTGTAACAAGAGGCTTGAGGGGTCGAATTGCAATGTGGGCAATTAAAATAGTGAGTCGAAAGGGAGTGTGAAGGATGGCTTAGTTAGGCCAACCTAAAAATCCTTTCTGACTTACTTTGACCAATTGGAATTCACTGACAAATATAAATATAAATACTCTATTTAAACATATAAAAAAATAATATACCAAGGTGGGCCCACAGACTGAACCACACATAAACTCATGGCAGAGAGGTCAAATCTAAAAACTCACTTTGAACTTCAGTTAAAGAATCCGATCCTCATCTGACGAACCAGCCCGTCACTTTCAAACGCCAGCTGTCATCTTGTCAGATGGTAGTTGAGTTGCGGTCTGATTGTTAAATCTTTCCCGCCAAATCCTCAGAGTTCCTAGCCATCGATTTAACCGTTAGATCACATGTGACGTGGCCTCTGACCATTGGGTCAGTTTCCCGGGAAGCTGCGGTTTCAAGAGATTTATTATATGCTTGATTCACTTAGCTCGGCACGTTAACTTCATTCGATTTAAAAATGCATAATTAAGTGAATTTAATAATATTTGACATCTCGTGTAAAAGAAAACGTTGTAGTTTAAACATTTTATGAAATGATTTTTTTCTTGTGATATTTTTTGGGAACATTTGTCTGAAATTCAGTAAAAATGGTTAGATCTACAGATTTGAGTGATTATTTATGTATAATTTGGGTGTTCCAAGGGTTTTTCAGCATGTTGAATCCATTTCTATATTCAGAAATGGATTTTAAACAACAAAAAATAGTGATTTCGTGCAATTTTACGTTTATAATAGGTGTTGTCTAAACGTTCTAGGTTTTGGTATTTTGGGTCAGAATCCGGGGATATAAATTTGGGTGAAATCACCGTTTTTTGTTGTTTAAATTTCATTTTTGAATGCATAAATGGGTTCAGCATGTTGAAAAACCCCTCAAACACTCGAATTATACAAATTTAACCCTCTCAAATATGCAGATCCAATAAATTCTATTTTGAATAAAATTAAATGAATAATATAGTTGAAAAAGAACCAAAACTAAAACGTTTAAAATACAACTATTATAATAATGTTCTTGCAATTTCCCCAAACATTCTTCACTCATTCACATCTTATATGAGTGATAGAAGAGGTTTAAGTGAATTCCTTGCAAATCATATATGTCGATGTTGATCATGAGAATCTTCCCATTGAGACATTGCATTGGTGTGGGGTTGGGACTACATCACGTTATGGTGTGTGGGGTTAGGATTACAACATGTTATGGTGTGCCGTTGGGATGCTTACTATAAAATTCATGGAGACAAATTTTATGGCTATCAAGGAATATACAAATATGTATACAATCTATGTTTTCTATTGGTTAATTTTGCAATTGCACAGACAACATGCTTTTAGATATATTTTCCATATTAGTGTGAAGGTTTGGCTAGTAGAAAAGTTTTCGTAACACAACCAATATATTTAGATGATTAAATGACACATTATCTTGGATTAATGTGCCTCCTAAATAATCTTGTTATGTTGACGTTTAGGTGGAACATTGTTTTCCAAGGTGAAAAAAAAAGTTGTTGTCATACAAATGGAAATATAATCATGATACTTAGAGAAGATTTACATAAAAATGGGAAAAGTTGAATCTGCTTAATAATGCTTTGTTTGGTCATATGTCTATTGTCCACAAGTGCCCAAAATAGTAAAAATGCATGCACTTGTTATCATCTCAAATTGTGAGTGACATAGTTAGATGCATCACACTTATCACAAGGAACTCCCAAAGATAGGTCATCAACTATAACCAACACATGCTTCACAACTTGTTGTATATCTATACAAATTGTAAAGTCTTATGGTTAGAATGCATGCAATATCAAAAATGTAATTTTATTATTGGTTAATGATGCAAGGGAGATGAGACCCATATGCCAATCAAAATTGCATAGTAGAATATCTTAGGCAGAGAACCAATTCTTTGGCAAGAGAGATGTTGATCTCACTCATAATCACATGCACTCGCTCTTGCATAACTTTGACATAACTAAGTGCAAGAGGATAAATACCACCACTAGCAATCTGAGGTAGTTCCTAGTGGACTCTAATTTGCATATAGTCCGGGGAAACACAAACTCTTGAAGCATATGCAACAATGAATCAATCCTTCAAATGTTACAACTACATATGCTACTCATCCACCATAGTCTACTCTTATGTGGCACACATAATTCAACACTACAAAACACAAGTATGCACTAACCCATACTTCGTGCACAATTGTTGTCCCCCTTTAGTGCAAATCAACCTTCACACAGATCATTTCTACAATAGGGATTATGCATAACTCAACTGAATGATAAATAATATATTAGTAATAGATTCATTGGCAACCTATGGTTATGGCCCCATAGCGTTCCTCCACCAAATTATCCTACCGATACAAGTGGAGTGATTTTGCACTATTCACACATGAATACAATTGTAATACACCAGACCTTACATGAAGTATTAAGTCATCCAAGTTGCACAAACATGCAGAGAATTATAATTCCAATCCATGGTCTTCACATAGAGCCTCTTTACACAACTCTTAGACTCAAAAATATCTTCACATTTAGTTGACATTTTTAGATAGAGATATATCATGATAGGAATTCACAACATTCATATCCATCTCTTCTATCCCAGTAATCACCCAATCAATATTAATACAATCTACAACATTTTTTTTTCCATAACATAACTATAACAAAAATACACCAACATAGAAATACATACAAAAACATTACAATGTATAACATAGAAATACATACAAAACATCCATTAACATGTTACACAAGGGTTTAACATGGAAATCTTAAGGTAAAAACAACCATTTAGTGCTTATCCTCTCTCTCTCTCTCTCTCTCTC
>SNQJ01S0097235.1:25360-42341 GCA_010110895.2 Picea sitchensis
GTATTCACATCTAACTGATTATAAATGACAACAATGATTAATGAGAAAATGTTGAATGTTAACTAAGGAGTTTTTGTGTAAGAGAGAAGTTTTGGGAAACATATCCCCACACTCATTCACCCCCCCCTCTAAGCGTGGTAGGTGTGTCCAACAACAACAATCCCCACAATTATTTGTTATGTAGGCACAAACCTACTTACAAGTTTACAAGTTCTTCATATGCGTTTCCTTCATTGGTCTACTTGTTGCTTCTATCTTCACCAAATATTCTATGCACTCATTAATTCTTCTTTCACTAGTTTTAGCAGGAGTGAAAGACAAGCACAGAAGTCGTGCAAGGCATGCGCAGGCTGGTCAAGGCCTCAGAACTTATCAACTAAGGATGAGAGATTGAAGGACTGTTGTCACAGAGAAAGTGCACAGAGTTGGAAGTTAAAATACCCAAAAGTATTTGATAGATTGCCGCGAGGAATGCGTGCAGGAGTTCTTTTGTGATTTGAAGTTGTCAGAGAAAAGATCAGAAGGGTTAATTCCTTTTGAAGTGTTCATAGGGGGGAGTCGAATTTATTTCGTAGGATTTGAGTTCCAGTAGAAGAATATTGGTTTATTTCGAAGTAGTTGTCAAGGAAGGAATTGAGCAGTCGGAATTCTCCGAGGAGAACTCCCAAAATCATGAGAATCGTAAGATCCAGAGAAGTTACTAGGTGGATAAGGAGGGACGAATCCATCACTCTGGTAACAGGAGCCAACATGGACCGTTGATTTCGATCATTGGACCATCGAGATTATTTCGGCATTTCAAGAGTTGTAAGTCCGAAGTGTGGACAAAACCCTTGGTCATTCGAATTCCCGAAGCGTGAAGTGGATTATCGCGTCTGAAGGCAAAGAGTAGAAATTTTGGCGTTCTGGAATTTCAGAGTTCGACATTTCAGAGGTCCTGAGGACAAGCGATCGAGACACAGTGGAGTGGAAGACCCGAAGTCGCAAGTCACGACAGAACTTGATGTGAATTTCGAGATTTCAAAAAATCGGGATTCGAAATACCAGAAGTCTTGAGGACAAGGAGCTTGGGCCCTTGCATTTAGAATTTTGAAGTTGTGAGGTCCGGGATACTGTGAAGGATATTTTTGCATTTCAGGAATCGAAATTTCGACATTCCCGTTGACAGGAATTCAGGCACTTCACATGAGAACCCTCGAAATTGTGAAACGCGAAATAGTGTAAAGTGGCGTTTCGACAATTCGGTGTTTTAGGGTTCGGGAACCTGAGAGGACAATGTTCTGGGATCGAGAGTATTGGACTCCCAGTACCCGAAAGTCTGAAATCATGTGGGCCGTCAGATCGAAGGGAGGCTTGTAGCCGTTGATCCCATTGGAGATATTGTTTCGGAGTTCGGTGTTTGTGGAGGTTAGGGTGTCGAAAGCTTTACATTAGGACTCGCGAAATCGCGAAGTCCGAAACTCTGAAAAGGGGAAAAAGTTTCGATAGAAGCCAACCTTTTGTTGAACGGTTTGGGTTTCGGCATTTCGGCAGTTGTGAAGACAAGAGGTTGGGATTCCTTGTTCCAGAACTCCCGAAGTCGCGAAACGCAATACAACTGTGTAGGAGGATGCGACCAAGCATTTCAGGAATATCGACATTTTGAGTTTCGAAAGGTGGAAAGGCTAAGAACCTCGACAATAGGATTCATGAAATCACAAAGTTCGACCCGAAAAGGAGAAAAACTCGAGACAGGAGAAGAACGTGGTCAGAGATTTTGGCGTATCAACATTTTGGGTTTCGGCAAGTGGAAGAGTCGAGGAGCTTGACATTAGGGATCGCGAAACCCCGAAATCCAAAGTCCTTTGTGGCTTAAACGAAGGGGTTGGTTAACCCTTGACATGGTTGTAGTGAATATCCTGAGCAGATCTTGGCCCGAGGGCAGGGGGATCTGCGTCAATTGTGGTATCAGAGCACAAAACAATTTCTTTGCTTTCTGTAGCAGAGAAAAGAGGAATTTCTCAGCCATGCCACTGAGAAGAAGAGATAGACCCATGCTAATGCCTGATCCAGCAGTGGAAAGAGAAATGCACGAACTACGTGCCAAACTTGATGCCATGGAGACAACACAGAGGCACACAGTTGATGCTGGAGATATCAGCGAGGCTGAAAGTGAAAATGAAGCTGGACATGAAGGAGAAGAAGTGGCAGTCGAGGATGTTGCATATGAACACCTATTCAGGGAGGTTGCAAGGATAGGTGCTAGGGAAAAAATGGAGATTCCCATGTATGAGGGAAACCTGTTTGTTGAAGAGATTCTAGATTGGATTAGAGCTCTAGATAAATATTTTGACTATGAGGATGTTGAGGAAGAAAAGAAGGTCAAGGACAATGTCACAAGACTTAAAGGGCATGCAACATTATGGTGGGATGAACTGCAGGCTGACAGACGCTGCAAAGGCAAGCATAAAATCAAAATTTGGGATAGAATGGTTGTGAAGATGAAATCCAAATTCATACCCAAGGATTATCAAATTACTCTGTTTCGGAGAATGAAGAACTTGAGACAGAAGTTGATGACAGTGAAAGAGTACACTAAATAATTCTACAAGATCAACATTAGAGCAGGTCACCGGGAAAGTGATGATGAAAAGGTTTCCAGGTACATGAATGGTCTGATATATGACATCCAAGATGAGATGAGCATGATGAGCCTTTGGAATGTGGAGGATGCTTATCAGATGGCTCTAAAAGATGAAGAGAAGCTGAGCCGAAAGCAAGGTCAGAGAGGCCGAGGCAGAATTCAAGCCAAAGGCAAAACAATTTCCCAAGACAGAAATAAGAAACCTAAAGAAGAGTGGAAGAAACCTCAAACTCAAACTGAGAAAGGGGGAAGCTCACAGAGAGGACAGTATGCTGATAGAAATACTTTTCCTTGAACCAGAGGAAGAGGAAGAGGTAGAGGTGGAGAAATAAAATGCTTTACTTGTGGAAAAAATGGACACAAATCCTAAGAATGTCCAGATAAAAAGAAAGAAGGAGATGAAACTCACATTGCCAAAGCACAAAGACGGAATATTGAGGGAAGAAGATCACTGATGATGAGAAAAGTTCTCTTAACACTAGAGAGGGAGGCATATAACCCAGTCCAAAGGAACATACTTTTTCAGACTACTTGCAAGACCAAAGACAGGGTATGAAAAGTCATCGTGGACAGCGGTAGCATAGACAATATCGTTTCTATAGAGATGTAGAAAAGCTAGAGCTGGAGACTATTGAACATTCAAGCCCATACAGAGTTTCATGGCTACAAAAAGGACATCAGGTAAATGTCACTAAACAATGTTTAGTTGAATTTAAAATAGGAGGATAAGAGGATGAAATACTATGTGATGTCATTCCCATGGATGTTTGTCACCTATTGTTTGGTAGACCGTGGTAATATGATAGGAATGTGATTCATGATGGGAGAAAGAACACATACACCCTGGAGAAGAATGGGAGAACTCACATGTCGTTGCCGATTAAGGATAAAGAAGTGAAACCAGAGGTGAGAAACACTGTACTTCTCATGAGTGGGAAGGAACTTCTTAAGGAGGTTAAGAAGAAGGAAGATACACAATTTATTGTGGTCAGGAAGCCTAGAATTGTTTTAACTAGTACAAGAGTGGATGATTTACCAGAAGAAATCCAGAAGTTGCAGGAAGAGTTCGCTTATATAGTAGTGGACGAACTACCTCATTCGTTGCCACCTATTAGAAGTATAAGCCATCATATTGATCTTATACCTGGAGCTAGTTTACCAAACAAAGCAATGTATAGGTTGACGTCGCAGGAGAATGAAGAAGTTAAGAGACAGGTCCAGGATTTGATTGACAAAGGATTGATTAGAGAGAGATTGAGTCCATGTGTTGTTCCAACAATGCTCAACCCAAAGAAATATGGAGGCTAGAGGATGTGCATAGACTCAAGGGAAATCAACAAGATTACCATCAGATATAGATTTCCATTACCAAGGATGGATTATTTGATGGATTGCTTGAGTGGAGAAAAATATTTTTCAAAGATTGATTTCAAAAGCGGATATCATCAAATTCATATGAGAGAAGGTGATGAATGGAAGATAGCATTCAAGACGAATGAGGGGCTGTATGAATGGTTGTTATGCCATTTGGCTTGACAAATGCGCCCAGTACTTTCATGAGATTGATGAATGAAGTCCTGAAGGATTTCATAGGAAAATTCGTCATTGTATATCTTGACGATATATTAATTTTCAGCAAGACAGAAGCAGAGCACTTAAAGCATTTGGCTACAGTGATGAGGAGATTACAGCAAGAGAAATTGCTGATAAATATGAAGAAATCAACATTTATGAAGACAAAACTCATTTATTTGGGTTTTGTTATCTCTGCAAATGAGATGAAAATGGATCTGGATAAGGTAGAGGCGATTAAGAATTAGCCATCACCGAAGAATGTATTTGAGGTTCGAAGCTTCCATGGATTAGCTAGTTTCTACAGGAAATTCATCTGAAATTTTAGTGGGATTAGCGCACCGATGATGGACATGGTGAAGAAAATACACAAGTCTTTTCACTGGACAGAGGAAGTAGAGAAGAGTTTCAACTTGCTGAAGAAAAAGATTATTGAACAAACAATTCTAGTGCTACCAGATTTTAGTAATACATTTCAGGTCAAGTGTGACGCTAATGGATTTGCAATTGGAGTGGCCTTGACCCAAGATGATAGGCCAGTTGCATACTTTAGTGAAAAACTGAATGAAGCAAAGATTAAATATTCAACATATGAAAAAGAATTTAATGCAGTCATACAAGCGCTGAAGAAATGGAGACATTATTTGGTCCCTAAAGAGTTTGTTTTGTACAACGATAATCATGCTTTGCAATTCATGACTCAATAGGAAACGTTTAACCAAAAGCATGCAAAATGGGTTGAATATATGCAGAAATTTACTTTTGTAATTAAACATATTTCTGGAACTGCTAACAAAGTTGTTGATGCTTTGAGCAGGAAATGTTTGTTGATGCAGGAATTCAAAGTCAAAACTTTGGGTTTTGGTAACCTCAAAGAAATGTACAAGGATGACCCAGATTTTAGGGAAGCGTATGAGGCGTCCGAGAATCCAATTCTCAGGGACAGAAGCCAATGGACCAAATATATGATCCAATATGGATTATTATTTAGGGGCAATCAGTTATGTATTCCAAAATGCTCCATGAGGGAGAATCTGCTGAAAGAAAAACATAGTGGAGGATTGGCTGAACATTTCGGTCATGACAAAACATTCTCGAAATTAAATGGCTCATATTTTTGGCCAGGGATGAGGACAAATGTCAAAATATTTGTGGACATATGTAGAATTTTTTAGCACACAAAAGGAAAAAGGCAAAACACAGGGTTATACCAGCCATTACCCATATCAGAAAGGCTGTGGGATGCAGTGAGCATGGATTTTATATTGGGGCTGCCGAGAACACAAAGAGGATTTGATTCAATCTTTGTGGTCGTAGACAAATTTTCAAATATGGCACATTTCATACCATGCCAGAAAACCAGCGACGCAACTCATATTGCGAACCTGTTTTTCAAAGAAGTTGTCAGACTTCACGGCTTGCCAAGGAGTATAGTTTCAGATCGAGATACCAAGTTCATTGGATATTTCTAGAGGAATTTATGGAAGAAGCTGGGGACAAGTTTGTCTTTCATCTCATCTTATCATCCTCAGATGGATCAGTAAACAAAAGTTGTAAATAGAAGCTTGGGAGATTTAGTGAGGAGCCTAGTGACTAAACACCATAGTCAGTGGGATCACATTCTGCCATAGGCGGAATTTGCTTATAATGATTCGATCAATAGAAGAACAGGATAGAGTCCATTCCAAATTGTATATGGAATGAAACCAAGGGGAGTTTCTGAATTAAAGGATTCAGAACAGAATGAAACTAGAAGTGCTAGCGGAGAGGACTTTGTAGAAGCAATGAAGGAGCTTCATAGCCAAGTTAAGGAATGATTTCAGAAATCGAGTCAAGAATACAAGCGCAGAGCAGATCAACGCAGGTGAGAAATTCAGTTTGAAGTTGGTGATCTGGTTCTTGCACATCTGAGGAAGGAAAGGTTCCCAAGGGGAACATATAACAAACTGAAAATAAAGAAGATTGGACCATGCAAAATCGTAAAGAAATTTGGGGCAAATGCATATGAGATCGAATTACCCGATGGGGTCAGAATTTCACCAATATTCAACATCTCAGATTTGTACCCTTACAAAGATGAAGAAGAAGAGGCAGAGAATGAACAGACAGGAGTTCAGTGGACCAAACAAATGCCTATAGCTGCAAAGCCACATATGGAAAGTATAATTGATAAGAGGGTCAACAGGAAGACCAAGAGGAAAGAGTATTTTGAATACTTCGTCAAATGGAAGGGACATCCAGTTGAAGATGCCAGTTGGGAGGATGAAGTAGAAATTCAGAAGCATGGATAGACCGTGCAAGAGCTCATGAACAAGAGTTCATGAAAATTTTCAAGCGAGAGAGTATGATGTAGGAGCATCGCAAGCAGCTAGCCAAGTGAGCATGAAGGCATAAGACAACTGGAAAGTGCAACATACATTTTACACATTTTGGAAATGTTTTTGAAGCATTAATGTAATGGTTAAAGGGAAGTGTACTTGCATATTATAAATAGATCATGAGCGATTCGCTCTCATCTGAAGAATGTAGAGGCATTTATGCATAGTTAATGAAAGTAGGTAGATTTAAAATTCTAGATTAGACAGTTTTAGGAACAGGACGGAAAATGACTATAGACATCCTCATCTTTGTATCTTTGTATCAATCATAATTAGATCAATGTGGCATTAGCATAGAGCAAGAGAAGAGAGAGTTGTAGCACAGAGTTGAGAAGAAGAACTCATGTACAGGAGCTTTGAATTAATATATGAATCTTTAATTCAAATTCATGGTGTTATGATGTTTTTTGTTTGTACATGTTGAATGGTATGCTTACATTAGTTTTAATTCTCTCTGTCATGCATTTGTTGTGATGCTATGCTGTGTATGTATGATTTCATGTTGAATGTTTGAAGTCTAAGAGAGAGAGGAAATGAGTTTCAATTGTTTCTCTTCCTGAGTGAGAGAATTTCCTGCAAGGAGTGCAGTGAAATGTCCGCAAGGTGTGCGTTGACGAAGGTTCAAAGTTCATATCTGAAAGCTCAGGAGGGATACCATTGTTCTCGTTTCAGCAGAAGTGCAAGACAAGCACAGAAGTCATGCAAGGCGTGCGCAGGCTAGTCGAGGCCTTAGAACTTATCAACTAAGGATGAGATATTGAAGGACTGCTGTCACAAAGAAAGTGCACAGAGTCGGAAGTTCAAATACCCAGAAGTATTTGACATATTTCCACGAGGAATGTGTGCGGGAGTTCTTTTGTGATTTGAAGTTGTCAGAGAAAATCTCAGAAGGGTTAACGCCTTTTGAAGTGTTCATAGGGGGGAGTCGAAGTCATTGTCATTTCGTAGGATTTGAGTTCCAATATAAGAATACTAGTTTATTTCAAAGGAGCTGTCAAGGAAGGAATCGAGCAGTCAGAATTCTCCGAGGAGAACTCCCAAAATCACGAGAACCGTAAGATCCAGAGACGTTAATAGGTGGATAAGGAGGGGTGAATCCATCACTCTAGTAACAGGAGCCAACATGGATTGTTGATTTTGATCATTGGACTGTCGAGATCATTTCGACATTTCATGAGTTGTAAGTCCGAAGTGTGGATGAAACCCTTGGTTGTTCAAACTCCCGAAGCGCGAAGTGGATTATCGCATGTGAAGGTGAAGAGCAGAAATTTCGGCATTCCAGAATTTCAGAGTTCGGCATTTCGGAGGAACCGAGGACAAGCGATCTGGACACAGTGGAGTGGAAGACCTGAAGTCGCAAGTCGCGAAAGAACTTGAAGTGAATTTCGGGATTTCGAAAAATCGGGATTCAAAATACCGGAAGTCTTGAGGACAAGGAGCTTGGGACCTTGCATTTAGAATTTTGAAGTTGCGAGATCCACGATACTGTGAAGGATATTTCAGCATTTTAGGAATCGGGATTTTGGCATTCTCGTTGAAAGGAATTCAGACACTTCACATGAGAACCCTCGAAATTGCAAAACGCGAAATAGTGTGAAGTGGTGTTTCAACAATTCGGTGTTTTGGGGTTCAGAAACCCGAGAGGACAGTGTTCTGGGATCGAGAGTCTTGGACTCCTAGTACACGAAATTCTGAAATCATGTGGGCCGTCAAATCGAAGGGAGGCTTGTAGCCGTTGATCCTATTAGAGATATTGTTTCAGAGTTCGGTGTTTGTGGAGGTTAGGGTGCCGGAATCTTTACATTAGGACTCACGAAATCGCGAAGTCCAAAAGTCCAAAAAGGGGAAAAAGTTTCGATAGAAGCCAACCTTTTGCTGAACGGTTCGGGTTTTGACATTTCGGTAGTTGTGAAGACAAGAGGTCGGGATTCCTTGTTCCGAAACTCCCGAAGTTGCGAAATGTGATACAACTGTGTAGGAGGACGCGATCAAGCATTTTGAGAATATTGGCATTTCAAGTTTTGGGAGGTTGAAAGGCCAAGAACCTTGACAACAGGGTTCGCGAAATTGCGAAGACCGAAACCCCGAAAACGCGAAAAACCCGAGACAGGAGCAAAACGTGGTTGGATATTTCAGCGTAGCGACATTTCGGGTTTCGACAAGTGGAAGAGTCAAGGAGCTCGACATTAGGGATCGCGAAACCTCAAAATCCGAAGTCCTTTGTGGCTTAAACGAAGGGGTTGGTTAACCCTTGGCGTGGTTGTAGTGAAGATCCTGAGCGGATCTTGGCCCGAGGGCAGGGGGATCTGTGTCAACTAGATCTTCTCTACACTAGCTACTTCTACTTTCGCCATATCAGCTCGACACTCACTCCTTCTACTTTAGTCTAGTTTTCTTGGTGCTTTCTCCTTCTTCTTTCTCCATATTATCTTGGCACTCACTCCTTATACTTTTTCTAGATCTTCTCGGCGCTCACTCCTTTTTCTTTTGCTTTGCCTTCACTAGATCTTCTTGCTTCTTCTTCTACTTCTTCCTTAGATCTTCCTTTACAAGTTTTTCTTGCTAGAACATTAGATCTATTTTCTAGAACACTCGATTTGATATTCACCAACATTTGATCATCACTCCTTGAATGATATTCAATTGTCACTTCTCAAATAATATGCATGAGAATATTACAATTTCACCCACACACTTTATTTCTCACAATCCTCTTCTCCTCTTATAATTTACCATTAGTTCTACATGAAAAGTCATGTTCAATTGAACATACCATGGGTAAAATACCACCGTGGGTTTTAAAACCATGTGCAAATACTATGTGAAATTTTACTCCACTTTCAATTTTACCTTTTTTAATCCACTTTCATGTTTACTCCATTTTAGATAACTTCATTTCTAATCCACTTTCATGTTTTACCCCACTTTTACATAACTTCATTTCTAATCCACTTTCATGTTTTACTCCACGTTTACATAACTTCATTTCTAATCTACTTTCACATAGCTTCATTTCTAATCCACTTCCACTTTTGTATTTATTAAAGTCACATTTCATTTGAATATTTATATGTGAATACTTAATTGCCTTTGACATCAATGACAATAATTTATTCAACAATCTCCCCCTTTGTCATTGATGGAAACCCTATACTAAAAAAACATGTAATCCTCCAGAATTAGAAAGAATTCCCTATTTTTTGCAACTCTCCCCCTATCTGTAATTCTCCTACCCTTTTCTGCAACTCTCCCTCTATCTCCAATTATCCCCCTTTGACATCAATGGTGAAGGTATGCTCCCCATGAGTTTTTCTTCTTTACTGATGAGATGAGAGGGACATCACTCCTAGATTTTGTCTCATATTTTTAAATGTTTCTCTGGGAAGGGGTTTGGTAAAAATATTTTCAACTTGTTCCTTGGTGGAAATGTATTCTATATTGACACATAGTTTGGCTACATGTTCTCTTAGGAAGTTGTACTCGATGGAAATATGATTTGTCTTTGAGTGCATAACATGATTTTTTGAAATGTTGATTGTACTTGACTTGTCAGAGATGATTGAGATTGGATGATCATATTCTACCTTGATATCTTGCAGTTTTTGCTTCATCCTGAGAACTTGTGTGCAACATGATTCTGCTACAATATACTTGAGTTTTGTTGTGGATAGAGAGACTAAACATTGTTTCTTACTCAACCAACACACTAGACATTTTCTTAGAAAGAATGCTCCTCCACTTGTGCCTTTTCTATCATCAACATTGCCTGCCATATTTGCGTTTTTATACGTTGTTAGGGTAAAATATTCATCTCTTGAGTACCTTGAGCTGAATTCCAAGGTTACCTTTAGATATTTGAATATCCTTTTTATTGCTTGTACATGAGTTTCTTTTGGTGCAACTTGAAATCATAAAACCAATCCTATTATTTGTATAATGTCTGGCCTTGATGCCACCACATATAGTAGGCTTCCAATCATTGACCTATACAATGTTTTATTTTCTTATGGAGATTCATCATTTTTTCTCAATTTACAAGTTGTGACCATAGGTGTGTTAACTAGTGTCAAATATTCCATTCTAAATTTCTTCAATTTTATCTTAAGAAAAATTACATTGCACATAGATTTCCCCCTTTAATTTTTTCTAATTGCAAAATCTGCTCAAACATGATACAAAAATACTCTTGAAGAAGTTTGAACATTGTCCCCAAAAACACAATATAATCACTCTTTGTCAATCCAAACAGTCTTTGTATCCAACACAAGAAGGAGTGCATCTCTTACAACAATTGAAAATGGTTCGATCAGTCTTAGCAAAACCAAGTCGACTCAACAAGAAACAATTGAGCTAACAAGAAGAAATCAGCTTGGTTCACATTTAAACAACTTCAATTATTCCCCCTCTAACGGATCAATAAGTAGTAGAAATATTTCTCGTTAAAAATTCCAGTTGACAGACAACCTAGTTGAAATTTAGTCGATCAATACTTAGTTGAAACTCCATTCAGTTGTCATGTCAGATCGATCGTCAGTCAACCACTTCCAAGGAAATAATTTGTAATTAAGAGGAATGTTGCATGACTGTACAACTATTGATACACAACAATATGGAGTCTTAAAACATCGGATCAAATGATTCCACAATCATCCATCAATCCAACTGCAATCTATCTTGGTAGTTGGCACTGGTCCACAATTCTGACATTCACATCTCTTTTGTAAAGATCTGAAAGCATGATTTTCATTCCTTCAATTTTTATGGTGAGGATGATGATAGGGAACATATTTTTTTGTTGCCTGATTAGAGGAAGTAGGATTAGGGTCAGGATCACTTACAGGAGTAGAAAAACTTTGCATATTAACAACAATGTCATCTTTAACAACATGCTCAAATTATAGCATGTGAGGAATATACAAATCATCAATATGTTCGGTACAACCAATAGTAAATTTCTCTTTTGGAAAACCAGTCTGAACTCCTCCTGCAATAGATAAAACTTCCCTGGTTGTAGAAAGGCCATGTGTAGGTAGGGAGGAAACAAAAAGATCATATACAATACTAATATTAATGAATGGAGACCTTTGGCAATTGATGATATTATCTAAGGTTTCAACACTCTTTTTAAACTTCAACTCAATTTTGTTTTTCTTCAATGCCTTTCTTAAGGAAACAATTTCATATTCTAGCTCTTCGCAATTTTCTTCCTTTTTCTTCAGTTGGATTCTCACCACTTCTTATATCCTTCTTGCCTCTTATAACTAAAATTTTAGGCTTATGATAATATTTTATGATTCTTCAATGCTTTGTGACATTTTGGATTTTGAATCACGATCCCCTTCTTCATATTTCTGCAGTTTCTCATTTTTTTTCAAATTATTTTTCCTCAACTTCTTTATTTCTCTTAAGGCACACATGATTTCTTCTCCAAGATCCACTTATCCATATTTTTCACCATTTTCTTCTTCTTAAACCACCATTACTTTGTCTTCATCAATATTTTCTTTTATTGATATAAAGAGAGTTTCTTCTCTATCACTATCGAAGTTGCTTTCACTGCTTTCTTTAGACAAGTCACTGACCCCTTTTGAGTAGAGTCTCTTCTTATGCTTATAAGAGTTCTTCTTATTTTCATGCTTCTCCTATTTGTGGATATTTTTGTGTTGATGATGTTTACTCTTTACATTATTGTCTTATTCATTATCACTACTTACATTTTTCGCGTATGGACACTTAGCAAAAAAATTTCCTATTTTTCCATAGTTAAAACATTTAAAGGGAAACTTAACTTGTATTTACCAGATCCCTTTTTGAATTTTCTCACAAAAAAATATTTCATGTGTGTCTGATTCACAGCTGGAACAATTTCTTGATTTTTGTTGTTTTTTCTTCATCTTCTTTGAGGCTTTGAAAGTTGCTTCTTTCTTTAATGTATTTTCCTTTTCAGTCCTCATTTCATATGTAGTGAGGATCCCCTGCAATTCATCCATTTTTAATTTATCCAGGTCCTTTATTTCCTTAATGGCATAAATTTTGGCATCAAATCTTAAGGGGAGTGACCTCAACACTTTTTGCACAATCATTGGTTCTACAATTGTTTCACTAGGTCGTTTCATGGTGTTTAGAATTTCATCCACATGGAGGAGATAGACTGCAACATTTTCTTCTTCTTTCATCTTCAGAGTCTTGAATTATCTTCTATGAGTTTGGAGCTTAGCCTTATTGACCTTGTCATCACCTTCATGGATGTTCTGAAGTTTTTCCCCTATTTATTTCACTGATTTGCAATGCATTACTTTGACAAACTATGATTTTGACAGTCTGCACAAGATGGTGTTCATGGATTTTGCATCATTTTCACTAACCTTTTTCCCAATCATATATGTTGATGGAGTTATTGGGGTTGTATAACCAATCATGAATGATTTCCAAATATAAAAACCAAGGGCCATTATATATGTTCACATCCTTATACTCCAGAAGGAAAAGTTTGTTCCATCAAACAATAGAGCCTTGTTTGTAGAGAAACCTTCCTGACCAACCATGCGTGCTCCTGAGATCTACCTTACAATGGTTACATTTTTTCTAAAGGAACCTCGCTCTTATACCAATTGTTGAGCACACACTTATAATGAGAGGGGGGGGGTGAATTAGTATAAGGCTATGTTTTTCTTTTTAACATTCATAAACCATAATGAAGGAATCACATAAATGTAACAACTAGAAGACACAATATTTTATGTGGAAATCCTTTCGAGAAAAAACCACAAAACAATATTTTTATAAATTTGTAGGCATAAACATACTTTTACAAATGTTTGTAGGCACCAAGATACTAGATACACCAATCCCCACTGTTGTTTGTAGGAACTAACCTACAAGAGACACCAATCCCCCCTGTTGTATGTAGGCATTGAGCTACAAGAGACATCGATCCCCTCTATTGTTTGTAGGCACTAACCTACAAGAGACATTGATCCCCTTTTGTGTTTGTAGGCATCGACCTATAGGAGAAATCGATCCCCTTTGCTATTTGTAGGCGCCAAACTATATGAGACACCAATCTCCACACTTGTTTGTTATGTAGGAACCAACCTACTTACAAATTTACAAGTTCTTCATATGCATTTCCTTCATTGATCTACTTGTTGCTTCTGTCTTCACCAAATATTCTCTACACTTGTTACTTCTTCTTTCACTAGATCTATTTTTCACTCACTACTTCTACTTTCGCCAGATCAGCTCGACACTCACTCCTTCCACTTTGATCAAATCTGATCGACGCTCGCTCCTTCTACTTTTGCTAGATCAATTTGGCACTCACGCCTTATACTTTTTCCAGGTCTGCTCGACGCTCACTCCTTTTTCTTTTGATTTTCCTCCATCGGATCTTCTTGCTTCTTCTTCTACTTTTGCCTTAGATCTTCTTTTACAAATTTTTCTTGCTAGAACATCGGATCTATTTGATAGAACACCTGATTTGATCTTCGCCAATATTTGATCATCACTCCTTGAATGATATTCAATCATCACTTCTCAAATAATATGGATAAGAATATTACATTTTCACACACACACTTTATTTCTCACAATCCTCTTCTCCTTTTATACTTTACCATTAGTTCTGCATGAAAAGTCATGTTCAATTGAAAAGACATGATTTTTGTTAAATAAACAATCAATTTCCCCCTTCTTTATTTTTTTATTTATTTTTCAACATACCATGGGTTTTAATACCATGTGCACTTTTACTCCACTTTCACTTTTACCTTTTTTAATCCACTTTCATGTTTACTCCACTTTCACGTAACTTCATTTTTAATCCAGTTTCATGTTTTACTCCACTTTATTTCCAATCCACTTTCATGTAGCTTCATTTCTAATCCACTTCCACTTTTGTATTTATTAAAGTCACATTTACTTTGAATATTTATATTTGAATACTTACTTGCCTTTGACATCAATGACAATAATTTATTCAATAGTGATCATGTGGAAAGATAAAGAATTGTTTAGAAATATGAACAAATAAGATTCTACAAGCACAGATAATATTTTAAATGGACAATTGTGAGGTTGGTGGTCTAATTCATAAGATGTAGACATGGATGAATACATATTTTTCTCCTAGATTTCGAGGTAGTTGCACATCTATAAACCTAGAGAATATATTGTTATTCTAAATAGTTATGTATATATATAAACTAATGAGATGAAAATATTTTCTATAGCATCCATTACTTTGCTTATAATTCACAAGCAACATTTTGGTTTGCACTGAATGCTTTCAATATCTTATCCTTTCTCTACACATGATAATATATGTTTAATGTATGGATGTAGTTATTATAAATACGTAATCTATCACGACATGTCCTCTAGCTTTGATACAATAGGGCTTACAGATATAACTAAGTACATAATACTTGATATAGAAAATTTACAATATAAACCTTATACATAAAAAAAATCGCATCATTGTGTTTCATTTACTATCCTATAAAGTTTTTTTCTCAAACTTTCACAATTAATTCAATTTATGATTCACTGGGGAAAAAGAATATGAAAATGTCAAGCGTTAACTTGCTCGATTTCTGATTGATAAATAGTGTTTTTCACTTTCAGTCCATTCGTAACTATAACTAATTAGATTTTAAATTTAGGGTATGAATATTCAACCTTCTAACATGTTTTTGGTAAAACAAATGTTCATCTTGAAATAGGTCGAGAATTTGGGGAATCTTGAAGAACTATTCAAAACAAGAACATTTGAGGTAAGTATCTAAGTAAAAAAATTGTTTAGCATGCAGTTTATAGAGAATTAGCTAAATATGGTTAGATTTGACATTGCCTAGCAATTTTTGTTAAGCAAAATCCAATTTAACAGGAATTTACCTAGTAATTGGACTACTTACTAGAATCTAAACAATCTTCGGATACATGTAGTACACCTCAAATAAATAATGTGTGTAGAGCCCATCCTAGTAACAATGAAGTGGGTAGCTACCAAGGAGTCGACCCAAACCTTCACCATCGCTCTTAACCCTTAGTGTGTAGGTTTCCATGGAGGCAGCCTAGACGCGGCTGTAAAACCCTCACTCAAGTAGTAAGTGATGCGAGGCCTAGACTTTCAAACCCATAATCTCTTTGTCAACATTATAAGAACTTGGTAATTAAAGTATAATTAATATTGATGCTATAAAAACTATAAAGAATACTCAAGTCACCATAGTCACGAATATTAGTTTAAATGGTTAAAGCAATTAAAAAAAAAGGTATGAGGTGGATGATACCACATGCACATTTCATGCCAACCTATTTATTAAGTGTTACCACCTACCTAAGTGTTTGTGTTATTTGTCATATAATTTACCACCACTTGCCAAGTTGCCCATTCAATCAACTTTACTTCCCATTAAGGAAATATTGGAATGTACATTATTTGTATGTAATGTTATTTGTCATATCCTTTACCACCACTTGCCCATTTTGATCAATTGTGGTATTTTTCATATCCTTTACCACTACTTTCCCATTTCGATCAAACTTGTTTACCATTAAGATCAACCTTATTTACCATTAAGGAAAATGTTGGAACGTAGTTTTTTTTTACCACAAACAACTTCAATTCTTGATAGGTGAGAATCCATGTCAATCTCAATAAAATGCTCTATTTTTAGGCCCTAAAAATGGTGGATTAATAGGATTTTTCCCATACATCTCCTGTGTGCACTAGATTTTAAATATTTGCTCGTTTGTTGTCTTTAATTAAATAAGTATGAAATGAATACCGATTAGGATATTTAAAGCTGAAAAAAGGCCCAAAGGTTTTCTTGATTCTGTGCAGGTTTTGATCTGAACATTTTTCTTTTGTGGTGAAGAATGCGTAATTCATTTTGTGGTAAGGGATTCTTTGATAACAACTAGTACAGGTGATTGGATATTTCTATTGTTCTTATTTTTTGTACGATATTTCTCCTCTTTTAATCTAGAAATCATCTTAATTGAGCTAGAATAGTTCGAGGCCTTTCTTTGCATGCTATGGATAAGAAGATGCATTGTTATTTTAGCTTCGATCTTGGAAACACTATATTTATTCTACCTATTTTTTGGTTGGAAAAATGAGAATTTTATATTACCAAAAGATATTGTTAGGATATTTAAACACTTAGGAGTTAGTTAAGATCTACTTGGTCTAATGTGTCGTTAGGTAAAAGTGTGTTTCTTAGTGTGTTTCTTTAGTATGCATTAGTATGCATTTGTAGTTAGGAAATCCAACGGTCACGATATGTTCTCGACATAGAGTGATCCGATGGTTCATACTTTCCTTGATCTTAACGACCATTGATTCATGGCTTAACACCCGATTGGTCCATGATCTCTATTTAAAGAGCATGGAGGGTCATTT
>SNQJ01S0097235.1:42351-64406 GCA_010110895.2 Picea sitchensis
ACATCTTATGAATTAGATCACGAACCTCACAATTGTCCATTTAAAATATTATTTGTGCTTGTAGTATCCTATTTGTTCATATTTCTAAACAATTATGTATCTTTCCACATGATTACATGGTATTCTATATGAGATTGTGTTTCCTATGTCAACTCCTCCACATCAAAAACATCCAAAATCCTTGATATCAATGCTTCATATTTATTGTTCTATGGTTTTTTGAAATTACCCAAATCATTTGGCCTCTTGTTAATAATGCATTGTTTATGGGTTGTAATCCCTATGTCACTAAATAGTGAATTGGGTTTAGATTGGTTGGTTAAGAGGGGAAAGTTGTAACTCTTCCCACTCAAATTCAAATCCCACTTCTAATATGTTTTCCCCTTGTCGGATAATTGGAGTTGGCTAGCTACCAAAAATATCATTCTCGTTTAAGTGCTTGAGGGATGGCTGAGATGTTTTAAATATTTAATCCCAATGGGTTATCTCAATCAATTGTCATGAATGTTTATGGACATTTGGATAACTATGTCTGGAAAATGCCCAGTTTGAATCCTCATGGGTGATGGGAACCAATTTAGGTTGATGGATTTACTATGGATTCCATCCACAAATGTGAGAAAACATATTCACTTAGGTTTCCCCATGAATGTTTCCTTGGAATAAAAGGGTTCTTTGTCATTAAAAAGGAAAAAATGGGTTGATGACCAACTTCTATAAGATATTTGTGTCAAGATTTCCCCATGTCAGACACCCTTTCCACTCTTTATGAGTAGGAATGTCAAAGAGATTATGTTCCAATGGGACATGATGTAGCAACAAGCCTTTGAAAAAATCAAGCACCAACTTAGCTTCACACCACTAATGTGGCTTATTTATCTAAAATGTCCCTTTGAGATGTAAATAAATATGTTAAAATATTCACTTGATGCTTTTCTCTTGTAAAATGGAAATTCCATCACATACCACTTTGAATCGTTTAGTGATGCCATAAAAAACTATTTATCATGTGATCGATAACTCTGAGTGATCATCCAAGTAGTTAATTGATGTAGGAGCATCGAGGTCATTTTGAATATGTTATCTTGAAGACACCAGTGATGACCAATACATGCATGAGGGACTTATCTAAAGTAGAAATAGAGTTCATAGTTTATGGATTCCAATGGGCAAGTAAAGGTGCAAACCATGGGATGGAAAAATGCACATAGCTATAATGAAGATCATTATGGAGTACAATGCCATAGGGAATGAAGTGTGCTTACTATGGAAGCAATGGGTATTGGAACTAGTTTCTACATAATGTCATAAGGGATACATAAGTGGTTGTCGGCATTGGAATTTTCTACCATAGATTGACATGTGGAATCTCTCTTGGCTACGGAACTCCCCAAGCTAATGTTATGGAACCAAGAGTGAGAGAAAATAGAAAAAATCAAGAGGAACTTTTTCCACACATGTATGAGGGAATCCAAAAGGCACGTTGAAGAAGGAACACATTGTTGGGTGGAATATAAAAGGACAAAGTACAAAATATGAATCATGAGGATGAGTAGTTGGTCTTAAGCTAGGAAATGAAAAGGTGTTGATGTTGAAATAGTGGTAGCTTAAGAAAGCGTGAGAAAACCATTTGGATAATGAAGGAAAAAGATTTGATAAAGATGAATAAATACACTATTCTTAATGAAGAGAAGATGTGGCTCATAGAGGAGAAATATAACTCACAGAGGAATGAGACAGAGGTAATGCTTAAGGTTTCCATGGATTTTGTCCTAGCAACCCAACAAGATTTGTAAACGAATATGAAACCACCAAGCCATTGTAACTATTTTCTGCATACATGTGAGATAGAGAGAGAGAGAGCACTGAATGATGATTTAAACATTCAGATTTCCATGTTAAATCCCTGTGTAATGTGTTAATGGATGTTTTGGATGTATTGTCACATTATACATTATAGTATAGGTGTATTTTTATTATAGTTATGTTATGCATTGTGGTAGATTGTTGTAAGTTTTAAACCTGTGAAGTAAATCAATGCATATAGATGCTTAAGCAAAACATAAATTAATCAATGGCTCATACACATAGTACATAGAGATTTATACCGGAAACCCTCAACCGGGGAAAATTTTTCTTATATTCATTATATTGATTTTCACCATTCACCATACAATATATATACAATGTTTTTAGGTATTCTGTAGATACCAAAACCCTAATCCCTTAATCCGAGATTAATTTAGAAAACCGCTAAAAATAGCAAAAACCGCCCCAAAAAAAAATGGGGGTGTTGCCCCGGGCTACCGCCCAGTGCCGAACGCTGCGCGTAACTAGGGGGGGCCATACCTAGCCCCCCCTAGGACCCCCCTAGGAAGCGCCCGGTGTGCACGACACAAAGTGCACTACTAGAGGGATTGCCAAATGCAGTTGTTGAATCTGACGCACCCACACACACACATGCAAAGAATATAGCATATACCCAACAATTGTATTGGTACTAATTGGGTGATTACAGAGATATAATAGATTAATATGAATGTTGTGAATTCCTATCATTATATATATCTATATGAAAATGTTAGCGAGATGTGAAGATATTTATAAGTCTAAAATTTGTGCAGAGAGGATCTTTGTGAAGACCATGCATTGGAATTATAATTCTCTACATGTAGGTGTAATTTAGATGGTTTAATAATTTGTGTAAGATTTGGTGTGTTATAATTGTATTCATGTGTGATTGGTGGAGAATCACTTTACCCATGTGTGTAGGATCATCTAGTAGAGGAACATTGTGGGCCCACAACCACATGTTTCGAGTCAATCTATTACCAATAGAGTTTTTATCATTCAGTTGAGTTATGTCGAGCCCTAATTGTAGAAATGATCTATGTGAAGGTAGATTTGCACCAAAGGAGGATAAAAGTTGCACATGAAGGATGGGTTAGTGAACACTTGTTTTATGTAGTGTACAATTATTTGTGTTGTAGAAGAGCCAACTTTGTTGGATGCATAACTTATGTAGTTGAAACGTCTGAAGGCTTCATTCATCATTGCATATGCTTCTTGAGTTATGTTTCCCAATACTATATGCAGACTAGAGTCTGCTAGGAATTACACTAAACTACAAGTGGTGGTGTTTATCCTCCTACACCCAATGATATCATATCTCTACAAGAGTGAATGCATGTGAATGTGAGTGATATCAATGTTGAAGAATATTTTCTCTTGGGCATAGCATTGGTTCTTTGCCTAAAATATTCTATCGTGCAATTTTGATTGGGAGAAGGGTCTCAGATCCATTGCATCAAGTGGTATACATAGCTAACTACAAGTCTAGGATGAAATAATTTGCAAGGATATCATAGTAGTTTCAACTCTAGGATGAGAAATATTGTAGAGTATCAGAGATAGTTACAACTTTAAAAAGAGAATATTGTAGTGGAAGAATGAAAAAGGTAAAGCAAAGAAATATACACTAGATAAATAATCAGATGTTAAAGAAAAAGAATGAAGTTGTTAAAGAGGAAATATTGAAGTTGCAAGAACAAGAAAACAACAAATCCAAGTTTTGCAAGAACGGAGGGAAAGAAATTTGCATCAAGTAAAGAAATTCTAGAAGGTTGTTGTTGAGAAAGAAAATAGTCTCTGAGATAATTTGTTGCTAGAGATAAAGGCGTTGTGGGTCATGAGAGAAATTCATGAAAAAATGAGATAACAATTGTGGAGGTGGTTATCCATGATTGTTAACTTGAGAGAAAAGGATAGTCAGTTGTAATGACCCAAAAATGTGTGGGTTGAATTTGTAGCATGAATGTTGGCTACATGAGGGACACCCCGTTGAAGGTGTGACATTGAAGAGGAACATATGACTTTGTTTCATGGGCAAGTTGGATCCTTTACCACCTAAGTAGGATGCGAGAGAAAATAAAGTTAGAAGGTTTCTTGAATTGGAGTTTGGGGTCATATGTTTCGAGGAACATGTTGGGAGTAGTGTGATGGTGGCAATGCATTGTTGTTGGATGGTGGCTAGAGATTCATAGTGGCATTGGATACAATAATAAATGAGAATGATTAAGGATGCAAAAGATTATAGTAGTGTATTATAGAGGTTTCAAATATGTGAATCACATGTGGTGTATGTTGGATGTAGCAAAGAAAATGAGGAAGTGAAGATGGGATTCTTTGTTTTCCCTTAATATGATATTTCTTTGTTTGCAAGAAAAAGGAAATTAAAAGTTACAGATAAAATGGAATATACTTGGCTAAGAAGGAGATATGAGTATCAATCAAAGAAGATGCAATAGAAAGATGTTGTGCAATAATTTTATGATATTGGAACAAAGAAAGGGGATTTGCAAAGATTAGATCAATTGTAGATTACAGAGGTTGCAAAATTAGAAATCAAAGAGGATGAAGATGAGAAGATGCCATGAAGATGAATCACCTGAGAGGAAGCATGAGTAAAGATGTTGAGTTGAAAATGGACAAATTTATAGTCCTGAAGAAAGAAGAATTTGTTGAAGATGTTGTTGACAGAGAAAGAGAGAAGAATGAAAATTTCCTAAAGGAATAAGACATGTTGCAGAAGAATGTTAGAAGGATTTGAGGTTGCTAAAAGGGAATGTACGGACCAAGTGTAAAGGTGCTTCCTGAAGAAGAGGAAACTATTGAAGGTACGTCTCTAATGATTTTAATATGCAAAGAATGTGAACATGCTAACATAATCGGTAATTGAGGTAGGATAAGTGTGGTTGTGGATTCAGTAAAGAAAAGTGCAACATGTGAGCATGTGACTCCATGTTGTGTTGTTTTTGGTATGAACAACTGGCTACCTTGAAGGCACTTTATACATTAGATGAAAAAGGGTAGTGGAATGTCTCAAATGAGACATGACTCAATTCGATTTGTGCATGAGATTCATGGTTGAAGAGCACTTGACTAACTCTTCCGGTGATAAATAAAGAGAGATGAAGATGGAAACAATATTATAAACTGAGTTGTAGCAAAACTAAGATGGAGATTCCAGATTCCAATGATAAGAGTATTGTTGTGTTCTTGCAAATACATATGCACCAATGATCATGCAGATAACATCAATGAGTTGAAGAAAGGATATGCAACATGAAGATGATGCATTATATTTCTTGTAGAGTTGACATATACAATAATGAAGAATGTGGAGTTGGTGAAGGTAATAATGATGAAAGTTGCATTCGACAGCTGGAGATTTGAAGAGTTTATCTCATAAGCATGAGGGAATGCATTTTTAATAACCTTGGGAGTCCAATACAAGAGCATCGAGGTCATTTAAAAGATTCCATCTTGAAGACACCAGTGATGGCCAGTAGAGGTGTAATGGATTTGTTCGAAGTAGAAATAGAATTCACAATTATTGGATTTTAGTGGGAATGTAAAGGAGTAGACCATGTGATTGTAGAATGCACATATCTAGAATGAAGATTAGTATGGAGTAGAATGCTATAGGGAACAAAGTTTTCTTGCTACAAAAGAAATGGGTGCTAGAACTAGTTGTTGTAGATCACGACAATGACTATAGATGCAATTGTGGGCTTTGGAACTTTATACTATAAATAATATGGAATAGCTCTTGGCTATAGAACTCCCTAATTCAATGATATGGGATTGAGAGCRARAGAAAATAKAAATGRCCAATAGGAACTTTTCCCACACATGTAGAAGGGAATCCAAAGGGAACATTGAAGAAGGAACATACTATTGGGCATAATTTAAAAGAACACACATGCATTTTTAATAACCTTGGGAGTCCAATACAGGAGCATCAAGGTCATTTAAAAGATTCCATCTTGAAGACACTAGTGATGGCCAATAGAGGTGTGATGGATTTGTTCGAAGTAGAAACAGAATTCACAATTATTGGATTTTAGTGGGAATGTAAAGGAGTAGACCATATGATTGTAGAATGCACATATCTATAATGAAGATTAGTATGGAGTAGAATGCTATAGGGAACAAAGTTTTCTTGCTACAAAAGAAATGGGTGCTAGAACTAGTTGTTGTAGATCACGACAATGACTATAGATGCAATTGTGGGCTTTGGAACTTTATACTATAAATAATATGGAATAGCTCTTGGCTATAGAACTCCCTAATTCAATGATATGGGATTGAGAGCGAAAGAAAATATAAATGGCCAATAGGAACTTTTCCCACACATGTAGAAGGGAATCCAAAGGGAACATTGAAGAAGGAACATACTATTGGGCATAATTTAAAAGAACACACAATTGAAGAATAACTGTTGAGAAGAGTAGTTGGTCTCAAGCTAGAAAACAAAAAGGAATGGACATTGAAACAATGGTAGTTGAAGAGGGCATGGGAAAATCATTTGAAAGATATGAACGATTTGATGAACATGAATAAATACAATATTCATGATGAAGAGAAGAGGTGGCTCATAGAGGAGAAAGATAACTTGTAGAGGAATATGACAGAGGTAATGGTTGAGGTTGTCATGGCCTTTGGCCTGGAAATTGAATGGTATTTGTAAGCTGATATGCAACCATAGACCCATTGTAATGATTTTATGCGGAAATTAATGTGTGTGTGCGTGTGTGTGTGTGTGAGAGAGAGAGAGAGAGAGAGAAAGAGAGAGAGAATAAGCACTAAATGGTTGTTTTTACCTTAAGATTTCCATGTTAAACCCTTGCGTAACATGTGAATGGATGTTTTGTATGTATTTCTATGTTGTACATTGTAGTGTTGGTGTATTTTTGTTATAGTTATGCTATGGGAAAAAAATTGTTGTAGATTGTATTCATACTGATTGGGTGATTACTGGGATAGAAGAGATGGATATGAATGTTGCAAATTCCTATCATGATATATCTCTATCTGAAAATGTCAACTAAATGTGAAGATATTTTTGAGTCTAAGAGTTGTGCAAAGAGGCTCTATGTGAAGACCATGGATTGGAATTATAATTCTCTGCATGTCTGTGCAACTTGGATGACTTAATACTTCATGTAAGGTCTGGTGTATTACAATTGTATTCATGTGTGAATAGTGAAAAATCACTCCACTTGTATCGGTAGGATAATTTGGTGGAGGAACACTATGGGGCCATAACCATAGGTTGCCAATGAATCTATTACTAATATATTATTTATCATTAAGTTGAGTTATGCATAATCCCTATTGTAGAAATGATCTGTGTGAAGGTTGCTTTGCACTAAAGGGGGACAACAATTGTGCACGAAGTATGGATTAGTGCATACTTGTGTTTTGTAGTGTTGAATTATGTGTGCCACATAAGAGTAGACTATGGTGGATGAGTAGCATATGTAGTTGTAACATTTGAAGGATTGATTCATTGTTGCATATGCTTCAAGAGTTTGTGTTTCCCAGTACTATATGCAAATTAGAGTCCATTGGGAACTACCTCAGATTGCTAGTGGTGGTATTTATCCTCATGCACTTAGTTGTATCAAAGATATGCAAGAGCGAATGCATGTGATTGTGAGTGAGATCAACGTCTCTCCCGCCAAAGCATTGGTTCTTTGCCTAAGATATTCTACCACGCAATATTTTATTGGCAAAGGGGTCTCATCTCCCTTGCATCATTAACCAATAATGAAATTACATTTTTGATATTGCATGCATTCTAACCATAAGACTTTACAATTTGTGTAGATATACAAGAAGTTGTGAAGCATGTGTTGGTTGTAGTTGATGACCTATCTTTGGGAGTTCCTCGTGATAAGTGTGATGCATCTCACTATGTAACTCACTATTTAAGATGATAACAAGTGCATGCATTTTTACTATTTTGGGCACTTGTGGACAATAAACATATGACCAAACAAAGCATTATTAAGCAGATTCAACTTTTCCCATTTTTATGTAAATCTTCAAGTATCATGATTATATTTCCATTTGCATGACAACAACTTGTTTTTTTCACCTTGGAAAACAACGTTCCACCTAAACGTCAACATAACAAGATTATTTAGGAGGCACATTAATCCAAGATAATGTGTCATTTAATCATCTAAATATATTGGTTGTGTTACGAAAACTTTTCTATTGGCCAAACACTAATATGGAAAATATATCTAAAAGCATGTTGTCTATGCAATTGCAAAATTAACCAATAGAAAACATAGATTGTATACATATTTGTATATTCCTTCATAGCCATAAAATTTGTCTCCATGAATTTTATAGTAAACATAAGCATCCCAACCGCACACCATAACATATTGTAATCCTAACCCCACACACCATAATGTGATGTAGTCCCAAGCCCACACCAATGCAATGTCTCAATGGGAAGATTCTCATGATCAACATCCACATATATGATTTGCAAGGAATTCACTTAAACCTCTTCTATCACTCATATAAGATGTGAATGAATCATATAAGATGTGAATGAATGAAGAATGTTTGGGTAAATTGCAAGAACATTATTATAATAGTTGTACTCTAAACGTTTTAGTTTTGGTTCTTTTTCAACTATATTATCCGTTTAATTTTACCCGAAATCCGATGAGAATTTATTGGATCTGCATATTTGAGAGGGTAAAGTTTGTATAATTCGAGTGCCTGAGAGGTTTTTCAACATGTTGAACCCATTTATGCATTCAAAAATGAAATTTAAACAACAAAAAACTGTGATTTCACCCAAATTTATATCACCGGATTCTGACCCAAAATACCAAAACCTAGAACGTTTAGACAACGCCTATTATAAACGTAAATTTACACGAAATCACTATTTTTTGTTGTTTAAAATCCATTTCTGAATATAGAAATGGATTCAACATGCTGAAAAACCCTTGGGACACCCAGATTATACATAAATAATCACTCAAATCTGTGGAACTAACCATTTTTTACTGAATTTCGAACAAATAACCTCAAAAATTATCACAAGAAAAGAATCATTTCATAAAATGTTTAAACTACAACGTTTTCTTTTACATGTGGTTTCAAATATTATTAAATTCACTTAATTATGCATTTTAAAATCTCATGAAGTTAACGTGCCGAGCTAAGTGAATCAAGCATATAATAAATCTCTTGAAACTGCAGCTTCCCGGGAAACTGACCCAATGGTCAGAGGCCACGTCACATGTGATATAACGGTTAAATCGACGGCTAGGAACTCTGAGGATTTGGCGGGAAATATTTAACAATCAGACCGCAACTCAACTACCATCTGACAAGATGACAGCTGACGTTTGAAAGTGACGGGCTGGTTCGTCAGATGAGGATCGGATTCTTTAACTGAAGTTCAAAGTGAGTTTTTAGATTTGACCTCTCTGCCATGAGTTTATGTGTGGTTCAGTCTGTGGGCCCACCTTGGTATATTATTTTTTTATATGTTTAAATAGAGTATTTATATTTATATTTGTCAAATTCCAATTGGTCAAAGTAAGTGAGAAAGGATTTTTAGGTTGGCCTAACTAAGCCATCCTTCACACTCCCTTTCGACTCACTATTTTAATTGCCCACATTGCAATTCGACCCCTCAACCCTCTTGTTACAAATCATGTGGCTTAATTGTGACATGCATGTGTATGTTTTTAAAAAGATTATAATAAAGTTTATAGTGTAGTTAAATACATTCTATTGTGTATTTGTATAATTTAGGTCTATTTTAATCTTACATTTATAAGTGCTACAAGGGTGAATAGCAATCAAATATTTTTGAAACGAAAACTCTTTTCAAGTATAAAAAATGTGAGAAAAGATTTGTACATCCAAAGATTTGATTCCTCTTGATGCTTGATAAATCTGGATTTAAAGTAGCATCGACATTCTCTCTCTCTCTCTCTCTCTCTCTATATATATATATATATATATATTCACACATACAAACACACCTATCTTTGTGAGATTCAAACCTAGAGAGCCTACAAATCAAAATTACACAACAAAAACATAATATTGTACATTCAATAGAGAATGAAATTCAATATAGCCAACATAGAATTGATATTCAATATGCGACAACATTTATGACAAATAATTCGATAGACTTGTATTGAAATCAATTGTCAATGTTCTTGGGCCTTATTACATTCGTAGAGCCCATGCAGAATTTCTAGATCACCCAATACTACCAATAAATATAGAAGACCCAATCAATGAAAATCCATAGACCCATATTACATCAACCTCCCAAATATTTACACTATGAGGCCATGACTACTTAGTTACCAAGTCTTTTTATTTCCTTGGTGTTGTGCTTGCAACAACTCCCATTGAATTTTCATATTATGGGAAAATTAAATCCCCCCCCCCAAATAAAATTTACAACAACAATGAAAGAGGAGGGTAGTTCCTCAGATCTAATGGTTTTAAGGTAATTACAATGGGAAAAAATTCAATCACTTGTTGATTACATTCTTTGCTATGAATTGGTTGCATGACAATGATTTATGCTTCAACATTAATTGATTTTCAAATTTGGCCTATGTTGGTTTCATTTAAAAGAATTGATTGTAATTGGCTTGATTTATTTGAATAATACACATGAAATATACATGCTCCTAACACTTGCTTCTTATTGGCTCACAAGCCTTATCGTTTTCAAGCTTGTGGAATGACAAGTCACCTCGTTCATAAGTTTTATGTGGGCCACAAGTATGATAAGTCACCTCATTCAAAAATTTATATTATTTATGATGGTTTTTTTTTTTGAAATTTTGATTATTTTTAAGTGTTTTTTTATTCTTTTTGATATTTTTTTTTAATAAAGATTGTGTTTCTTAAAGGGTTTTTTTTTTTTTTTTTTTAAATTTTTTTTTTTTTTTTTTCAAATTTTACTTAGGTTTTATGCTATTTTGTATGACTAGTAGAGAGGGGGAGTGGGGGGCAATGTTGGGCATCGCCCCCCACCCCCCTCTTTGCTTTCAACAGTGGGGAGGGGGGATGTCGGGAATCACCCTCCACTCTCCCTGGGGATGTCGGGAATCACCCTCCACTCTCTCTCTCTGATGGTCAATGCTAGGGAAAATGTCATTAAATATTGTCATTTTTTTTACTTCAAATCTTTAAAATTATAAAAAAAATGTTATTTAAAAAACAAATTCTCTACTTTTGTTCAATTATGCCCATAGAAATACTTTATTTGACACGTCTTCCAAAATGTGTATGTTTTTTTTAATTATATATAGTTTTGAAATGTATATTTTTTTGCTAAATATTTAAAAATAGTGTTATTTAGCTACAATTATTTGTTGTGTATTGAAGTAAAGGTAAAAAAAATGTGTTAAAAAAATATTTTACACTATATTTAAAAATTATGGCACCATAAATTAATTAATGAAACATAATTATATGAAAAATCTTAATTTAGAAAAATTAAATGATAAATAACATTTTTAGTATCAATAAAAATGATAATTTTGGTATTTTTATTTTTAAACATTGAAAAAAAACATGGAAAAATAATTAAAAATACCATTGAAAAAAAATTGATTTAGAAAAATTTGAAAATAGTTGAAAAAATGAGCATTTAAAAAAATATATGGATACATTGTCGATAAGAAGATTTAAAATATCAAAAAACTACCTAAAAAAAGGGGAGGGGGGGTGCTACCAGTAGCACAACTTTTCGAAACACGGTAAAAATGACCACTAAATGTGACCTCTAAAAAAATAAGAACTCTGTAGAGTTCTCATTAAGTTGGTAATTTTGTTCATACNAAAAAACTACCTAAAAAAAGGGGAGGGGGGGTGCTACCAGTAGCACAACTTTTCGAAACACGGTAAAAATGACCACTAAATGTGACCTCTAAAAAAATAAGAACTCTGTAGAGTTCTCATTAAGTTGGTAATTTTGTTCATACAAGATGTGGAAGTAGGGCCATAAAAACCATACAAGTCGTCCAGGGGTGTACAACAGGATTTACAATAGCCCAATGACAACAACAAGGGTTTTCTTTAGGATGGAAGTTTGCCAGGTTTGTTGTAATTTGAGTATTCCTTAGTGGACCATTTTCCCAGTAAGGGAGCCCTTGTAAGATTTGATATTATTTAATGAGAAGCTGATTTGAAGGGAAGAAAATATATGTGTGCACATGTGAAGTTTGGTTTCCAATTTTCTTATGTTGATTTAATTATTTCCAGTCAATATATTTGATTCCATGTGCTGTAATATAATTATCAACAAAGAAAAACATAAGGTAATAATTTATTTAGGTGTTGGGAATAGAGATTTTAACAAAAGTGGTAGCTCTTAAGCGACATATGCAATAAAAAAATGTTCAATTGGAAAGTGAATTCAATAACCTGGAAGATTAGAAGGATCAACTTCATAAAACTGAGATAGACAATCTCAAACATGTGCATGTACAAGAAGCAAAAAAGTTGACAATAGACAATCGAGAAAAATCTAATCTTTTTGAGCCAAAAAAACATAAACTCCTAGAACTAGGAGTCAAAGTAAGAAGACTTGAAACATATCTCAAAGAGAGCGAGACAAATACCAATACATTGGTAGTCATAAAACAAGAGGTCACTCTTGCCACTGAAAATTTGAGAGAAGAACAAAAGAGTTTCTTTGATGAATTGAATGAGCTCCAAGATTTCCATGAGGATCAATAAATTATCTGACCAACTAGGTGAGAAAAAGAGTCAATATGATATTGTCTGACATGCCTTTGATAAGGTTGTGTACTGGCAAGGTTTTCACGCAAAAACCCCTACATAACTATTCATATTTACCAAAAGAAAATAGGGGAAAACTCAGATATTAGTAGATAGATAGAAGTTATCCTTTGAAGATATCCAAGAAACCATAGAAAGTTCCACCAAATCCTGCTATAGACTCTGGAATTATGTTGATGATTTATTAGATAAGTTTGGGATTCCTACCATGGATGAGTTACATCAGGTAGTCCCTAACAAGTTGTGAATTGTAGAGATGGAGAAAAACATATATGATGGCAAGCAAGTTATCGATAAACTCAAAGAAGTCAACAAAGAAATTTTGAATGAATATCTAATACAACCAGTCAAGCTCACCACTGCATTAGATGCCTACACCAAAGAAGTTCACAGAGATCTGAAGAGGGAGGTTGTTGACATAGTATATGATGGGGAACTACAAATAGAAAAGATGAAGATGAACATGTTTGAAGAAATAACCCAGGAATGTGACTCATGGAGATCTTATAAGGAAAATATAGCCTCCAAGAAATCCACATAGTTTTGTATTTCTAAATACTCTGTAAAGAATTGTAAATTTTATTCAAATTATATATAGGGAAAAAGTAGTTGAAATGAAGAGATGTAACTGTAATATTGACAATTAAAGAATTTGAAGAGTCTCTCTTATTCTATAAAAGAGAGCTCCATGTATGAGATAAGGACTTTTCCCCTTGTGAAATTGATGATACTATTATCTCGTTGAATAAAGAGTAGAAGGAAAATTTTGGGCTACCATGAAATTGTTCATTTTTGTATGGGACTATTCTACATGTGCAACTGATTAATAAGTTTCTTGAGTAATATTTCATATGAACTACTTTTGTGTTAGTTATTTGAGCAACTTATTCATTTGTGGTACTTACAGATGGTGAGATGGTGTTGTAGTTGTAATATATAAATATTTATGATTTATATATGTTACATCATTGTTTAAATCTATTGATGTTGACATGAACTATTTCCATAATCAGTAATATAATTATATATTGTGTCTATGTTGTTAGAAATGCTCTCGATCAAGATAGGCTAGAAATATATTATGATAGATAGTTTTGATTTTGTTTTAATTAGTTAGATTTAGATTTAGCAAGAATTCTTTGGAGGACAATTAATGCTCCTTCTTTGTAATCTAAATCATTAGTGCAAACCAGGCCCACATACTGGTCAAAATTTTCCATACCAAACGAGATTGAGATCAATTGAGACTTTCCATCAAGTATTTCCCTTACTTGATTTACCAACGATTTGGACCTGTCAACACTTTTATTATACAAATATTTATTAAATTAATACAATATTAATTATCACTTCATAATACAATTTAGGCTTCATGGTTTGATTATTCAAAGTTAAATCATAAAAATAAACATGTGCGAGGAATTGTGAGTTTATTGTCATGCTCTGTGTATGTCTTAGGCGCACACATTAAACTCCATATCTTTTCATGAAATTTAGTGATTAGGAATAAGGGGGTGCACTATACAACATACATAAATTTGACACTTTGAATTCAATTATTAAATGCATGCTAATCAAAATACTAAACACCATGCTATTGCAAAGATCAAGAAATTTATGTGCGCTAGATATAGACATATTAATAGTATTTAAGATTAATATTTTGTGATGAAATTTTGTGGGAAGGTATAGGAATGTTTCCTCTATAACATATCCAAATTTCAAACCTTGAATTTAAGAATTTAAGGCACTCTAGTCAAAATAGCAAATGTTTGTTACAACATAATTTAATTTCTACATGCTTGTTCTAGAATTAGGTGTAGTACATAAACTCAATAATTTTTAATGAAAATTTGTGAAAAGGTAAAGGAAGGTGTCTTATATAAAACATATGAATTTCATTCATTGGCTCCAAGAGATGAAAGAACACTAATTAAAACATTGGACACTTGTTGTGACTGAAAATATATATGTATGTATGTATGTATGTGTGTTGGTGTGCATAAATACCCATGGATGCTCCCTCATTAGACTCAGTTCGAAATAGGTGATCATATTTCTCAAAAAACTACAAGGATAACACCTTCTTGCAGAGGTTTTTATGGAACCTCCCCCAAAAATTTATCCCTTAGCTGCTTATAGTGGAGGCCCATAACTAGAGGTTTTTGTAGAGGTTTTTATTTTTGGTGCGCCTTTAAGGTATATATGCACTGGTGCACATATAAACATACTGAAACAATGCTTAAATGTTCAAGCACATCGTCATTGTTCATATCAGAGGTTGTTAGTGGACGTGAGAGTCCAAAAGTTTTTGCGGACATTTTTGTTCGATGTGCCTGTACGACACATCCACCCTAGTGCTCAACTACAACATAACACACTTATGTGTAGATGTTCAAATGAACCGTCATAATTTATAACAAAAATAACAAACAATGATCAAAGTGCATCAGTGCCATTGAAAGTAGTGCACCGGTGAGTAAAAATGTCTGATGATGCACTGCGATATGGGTAAATAAAAAGAAATTACCATAAAAAAATTCATTTTGACACCTCATCCCGTGCTTCCAATATCTCAATAAAGAACCTTTTCTTACTCTATTTTCAAGGATTCCTTGTTTCCGATGCTCCTCGATGAGTTCGTTAGCTCCACCAATCAATTCCAGACATTTCCAGTTTTTGGAAATTATCATGAATTTTTATTTCCTCTCAACGGTGGAACTATGCCTCCTTGAGACATAAGATTCTAAGTAATGTGTTTATTACCTTCTCATTTGAATTTTCATCAGTTTAAAAATTGAATTTATCTTGAAATTTTGGACTTTTTTCTATTTTTTTCCTGACTCAACGCGGTGTGCCATTTTGATTCATCTTGCCCTGACACAATGTGTCTTATGTTAACTTCATAGTAAGAACCGCCTCCGGTGCGTTAAATTTTTACCTTCATCTGTGATTCTACTTAAATGAGCTACATCCGGTGCATTATAAAAGATAATTCCTAGTAAATAACATGCCAATTATTTTTGAACACAAAATAACTGGTGCGTTCCATTTAACTAAGCGCGCTGCTAAAAAATATGACACATAAAATTTAATTGAGCAATGCAACCATTTAAAAAAAACACACTGGTTCCATTAACATAACCTCACTAGAACATATATTGATCGATTAGGCATTGCATAGTGTTTCCTTTGATGCCCCATCTCTGGTGCTCTACGCTTCAAAAATCATCATTAAACAAAATGGTGGTGCTTCAATAACACAATAGCATCGACGCATTCAAATAACACATCACATCACTTAATTTGCAATAAATCAATATAACAAAGTAGTTCCCATGGTGCCAAAAATCACACTGGTGCGTTATACTAGACGTTGCACCACTAAACATCATGTTGGTGCTCTGGAAACTGTATTGCACTAGGGTTGTTAGTTAGCAAAAGTGCACTGCCATGTTTACATTCCATAAAAATTGGGTTTTTGGTGTGTTTATGTTGACAAAATGCACTGGTGATGTGTGTCATTTCAGTGGATGGCCCATGACCAATGCTCTAAAAAACTAAATAGAACATTAAACAAAACATCGATGCTCCAATAACATAGTAACATTGATGTGATTATAATAACACATCAAACTTCTTAAGTTGCTAAAAAAAATATAACTTGTCGGTGTGACTATGTCCAAACAATGCACTAGTGTTGTAAAGAAAACAACACCAGGCCAAATTTCCACAAATTATCAGCATAGTGCGTCTTATGGTAAGAACCACTAATATTATAGGAAGTGTGCTAATTGAGATAAATGAACCGGTGCACTCTATTGATCGAATGCACCACCCAGTGTTTGAAACAAAATTTTTGTTTTGTTGTGCGTTAAACAAATACAATGCACCAATAATATGTACCACAAAACAGTGAGAAAAATACACAATAATTTACCATATCAATTGATTTTATGGGATGCCCCATTACAAGTGTGTTATAAGACAAATTCATCAGTATCAACACATACAAATAAAAAATGGAGTGTCAGTGCATTTCGTTCACTGAAATGCACCAGTGCGGTTAAGTGAGTTATACCGCACACCAGTGTAGTTAAGTGTGTGTTGATGCATTTCATATAACCAAGCACACCACTTAGTTTATCATTAAAAAATTCTACTACAGTGGTGCATTTCGTAGAACCAATCTCCCTGAGTTACACAATTCATATGTGAAATGGTATCGCGGGTCATTTTGTATGAAAACCCTTAATCGATGTGCTATTTATCACAATGCATTGCTATAGATATCAGTGCTTGACTAACAATGGCGCACCGGTATGTTAAATTCAACACACCTATGTTCAGTGCCATATGTGTAATATGGAGCATCGGAAGCAGTGTGTATGAAGTTGTTAATAGCACTGGTTACTTTTTCACTTTTTGTTTGCAAACATAAACTAATTTCAATTTTTGATAAATACAAATTAGTTATATATGTTTGTGTTTTATATTTTAAATTTGTTTTATCAATATATGCATGACTAAAAAGGATTTTATGTGAATCATATATGATGAAGACACCAATCAAAATAGTAGTAGCCTTCAAAAGAAAAATAAATAAATCATGAACTACATATGCAAACCTCCACAATTAAATTTTGAGGAGGTTTTTCTTTGCGGAGGAAAAAAAAGAGGTCACTCTTTGGTGCCTCTCTCTATTTAGTATATGGACTCGATCCTTTGCCACTTACTCAGTTCTCTGCCTCACATCTTCTCCTCTATGAGTTGATCGAATTTCTCCAAGATACCATCCTCATCGTTCTTGTTGCCATAACATGGACTGGAGTCAATTCACTTGTAAATCGCACACCTACACCTCTGTTTTTTCACGTCGAGGGGGATTATTGAATAGATCTTTGAGGATGGAGAGGAATTTCATAGCCCCGGAGTATCTGTAACCGGGGTCCTTGTCGGAGGCACTGGGCACATCAACTTCATTACCTTCCAATTCCGTCATCTTGGCCCCTACTTTGGCCTAATTAGGACTACTAGGCTCTACGATCGAAGCTTCCCAATGCCCCTTTTCCCTATTCAAGAAGAAAGGAACCAGGTGGATTTTTTAATTATTACATTGTGTCAACATTAAGAATGACCTAAGATTCATATTGTATATGTAATATAATTTAAGAACAACATTTGGAAAAAGAACCGATATCCATAAGCTTTCTCAACATGCCTTATCGCTAAATATTAAGAACTTCCTTGGACTTGACAAACTCCTCCATGAGATCCTATGTAACATCCCCATTATAATACTTATTTTAATTAATGCATAATGTAGATATGAATATGGCTATGGACAAGTGATGTAATATGAAAATTGTATTTCTAATTTTAATAAATATATTGCGATACCAACTACTGGGAATATGGACATAGTGTTGAACACACACTTATACTGAGAGGGAAGGGGTGAATAAATATAAGTCTATATTTTTCTTTTAACATTCATAAACCATCATGAACATAATGAAGCAGTCACATAAATACAATAACCAAAAAACACAATATTTAATGTGGAAACCCTTTCAGGAGAAAACCACAAAATGTTCTTTTAAATAATTTGTAGTCACCAACCTATGGTTACAAAGTTTATAGTCACCAAACTATTGGAGAAACCAATCCCCACTATGGTTACAAATTTTATAGTCACCAGCCTATTGGAGAAACCAATCCCCACTGTTGTTCACAGGCACTAACCTATAGGAGACACCAATCCCCTTCTTTTATTTGTAGGCACCAACCTATAGGAGACACTGATCCCCTTTGTTGTTTGTAGGAACCCACCTACAAGAGACATTAATACCCTTTTCTTCTTCTGTCTTCACAAAATTTTCTCTGTGTTCTTTAATTCTTCTTTCGTTGGATCTGCTATGTGCTTGCTATTTCTACTTTCACTCTATCTTTACTAGATCTTCTGCTTTCGTTCTACATTTACCATATATTCTTCTTTTGCTTCTTCTGCAATGTGCTTGAAGCTTCTTCCTCCTCTGCCTCAGATCTGTACTCCCTCCCTTTTATTTGTTCGGATCTATTTTCTTGAACTCCAAATCTGATCTTCACCAATATATAATTGTCAATCACTGAATGATGCTTTATCATCACACCTCAAATGATATGCACATGAATATTACATTTTCACCCACATATACATTTTTCTCATAAATATCTTCTTTATTTATAATTTTCCATAAGCTTTATATGAAAAGTCACGTTCTTTTTGAAAAGTCATGACTTTATTACAGAATAATTTATTTTTCCCCGTTTTTAATTTTTAATTCACTTTTTACTTTACCATGGGTAAATACCACCATGGTTTGCAAATGTCATGTGCACAAACCATGTGGACTTTCACTTTTATCCTTTCTCTTTAACTCTACTTTCACTTTTACCTTTTTCTTTAATCCACTTTCATATTTACTCCTCTTTTACGTAAACTCCACTTACACCTAACTTTTCATCTTTAGTTAGTTATTAAAGTCATATTTATATTTAATCCACTTTCATTTTTACTCCACTTTTACGTAAACTCCATTTCCACTTAACTTTTCACTTTTGTATTTATTAAAGTGATACCAAGGTCACATTTGTATTTAATCCATTTTCTAACCTTTGCCATCAATGAAAATATTTTATTCAATAATCTCCCCCTTTGTCATTGATGGAAACCCTGTACTCAAAAAACGTAATCCTCCAGAAATAGAAATAGTTCTTCCTTGTGTAATTATCCTCCCCCTATTTGCAACTCTCCCCATGTCTGTAATCCCCCCTCTTTAACATCAATGGCATAGGTATGCTCCCCCTAAGTTGTGCTTGTTGTAGGAAAATCTCTCTGCGGACAGGTAGATGACCTCAAAAAGCTTGACCTTAACTCTAAGACAGAAAATGCTTAACGTGGACACTGATTTCCTTTCAAATCCATCTAAACTAATACATGAGAAGGAAGGATAACAAAAGTACCTCTTTATCGATGTTTTTCCCTGCATGCTCCGAGTTGTGCTCCGATCCTTTGCTCCTCGCTGAGTTTTGCAGACAAACAAGATACGACCACTTCCTACTCTATTGATATTAGCTTGAAAACAGATCTATCTATCGACGATAAGTTCATGTAACATCAGACACAAACTAGAAAGAAACATGCCAAGCGTGTCATATTAATGAGAATAACGACAACAGTACTTACAATCGTAGATGCGAATGCGACAGCTTTGTCAAGTCCCCTTCGTCTAACCCTTTCTCGAAAGATCCACAACCTGGATGGCAGTAGCTTCACTGATCACTCTCCTTTGGCTGACTGTGTGTTTCCTATGAGATCATAGGTTTCATGCTAGAAATTCTTCCCCCAATCAACTCCAGCACCACTTATGAGATCATAAGTTTGGTGTAATTCTCCATTTCTCGTCCTCTTTCACCATTAGAAAGCTTGCTTATATAGCCTTGGAGAGGCTCTAACCACTTGAGATATCCTTGGGGAAGTTGAGGATTTGCCTCCTTCAGTTGAGGATCTGCCCTAAGATCATGGCTTGATTAGGGATTCGAATCCAACTGCCTTATAAGAATGAAAAGATGCTTCCCCCATTCATCTCAACAGCTTAACAACTTCCCATAATAGGTAGCGCTCCCTCAAAAGGGCCATTAGAGCATTGTAGCGCTCCCTAGTAGGCTTTAGGGGGCGCCAGCGCTCTCAAAATCTATAGCGCTCCCTCAAAATGGCTAGGGGAGTGTTATAACGCTCCCTAACAGTGTAAGGGGGAGCGTCGATGCTCCGAGATAGTGTAAGGGGGAGCGCTCCCCTCCAAAAACTCAGTTTTTGAGGTGCTTTCAGATGGCAAAAGGTTTGCAAGCTTGTTGACTCATTTCTCCTCTTCTAAATCAAATGTTTGAGGTGTTTCAAGTGTGCTTCTCATGTCGTTATAGGCACGACATAGGCATCATGGAAACATGCTTTGCTTGACACTTGCGAAACTTGTGAGCAACATGCGACACTTGCGAATTTTGCGAGCAAAATGAGACACTTGCGACCTTTGTAATGACGACACTTGCGACACTATCAAAGTGAGTAATTTTGACGTGTAACAAATTGCCCCCCAAAGTATGAAGTTAGAAGATAGGAACTGATAACTGAAATACTTTGTAGATGCTCAAGCAAGGGTATAGACTCGAAGAACCTGACGGAAGCTGGACACAAACATCCAACAAATATCATGACATATTTCAAATTCCAAGGCAGGCATACCTATGCTTGGGTGNAAGAAGGTATAGCCACCGAAGATACAATGTGGATCTATACTTTGATGACTCGGACTGATCGTAGCCACGAAAAATACACAGTGGATCTACGAGATGACAAGACATAGCCACGACCAATACAAAGTGGATCTATGTAATAGTGTATGTGTTCTTTGTCCAATAAAAACTCCTTCGCAGCCTGGGCAAAGCATATATCAATGTGGTCACTCAAATCAGGGTCTTCTTACCAATCCCAATATGGTACGAATCTGACCATGTGAATAGATGTCTTGACGTCGAACATGGTAGAAACCACTTGATTACCGGTCAATGGTGTGAACCATTAACAAGTGCGAGGGAGATCACCATTGATGTCAATGATTCCCAAGGTACCTTAGTACATTCCAGTGAATGTGAATAGATGAGCTGAGGTTGAACATTCGTGGAATCATCCAATCAGAGGTCAATGATGTAAACCTACTGTCGAATGTGAGGAGGCCTGCCATTGAGGCATGCAGGTCCCAAAGTACTAACTGTTTTCTAAGTCTAATTCCCAGATAATGCGTTGAAGTCGACAGGAACAGACTCGTTGAGGGAGGGCCTTGATGTATCCCTCATCAACGACACGAAACAGACATAAAGATGTAATTGGTAGATTAAAAGGACATGGACTGACACTGGTTTTGAGGCAAGATATTTGGGATGGCTAACTCTCGAGGAAGATACTTCCCTTGAACAATGAGGCACAATAGCAGAACATGGCGTGGACCGATACTTATGCAGTGGATGCGGTGACTTGCGTCGGGTGACCCAAAGGAGTGAAAGGAACTCAAAAGATTGGCTCAGTGCAGAGGTTCGGCGAATTATGATATGTGCAAATAAAAAAGTGTCGTGTTCAAGGGCGACTCTAAGAAGTGCTGGATGATGTTCTCAAGAGACTGCTTGGCTTGCTCCTTTCAATTCTTCCCCCATCCAGATAGATGAGTACCTCTTTTTGATTTAATGAGCTCGAGGAGGATAACACATGCTCGATATAACTCACCTTCGGTAAGTTCCTCTTCCTTTGTTTAATGAACCGAAAGAATTAAGGGATCGGTCCCATATGGGCCTGTCGATGT
>SNQJ01S0097235.1:71357-85384 GCA_010110895.2 Picea sitchensis
AAGGTACGATGTATGTAAAAATAAGAACTACAGTTGCTAGGAAACTATGTCCTTCACTCCAAGATGACTTCACAGAGAATGGAATTTATGCTCAGTGAAGGTCTTGGTGAAGATGTCTGCCATCTGTTATGCTAAAGGATAGAATTGTAGGTCAATGATCCCCTCATGTACTAAGTCCCGAATGTAGTGCATGTGGATATTGATGTGCGTCATCCGCTGCCTCTGAATTGGATCTTTGCGGAACTTTAGAGTGCTCTGGTTGTTACACCAAATGACGATCAACTGATGAAACTGAATGCCCAACTAAGTGAGAAAATGTTGTAGCCACATAGCCTGAATGGTTATGTTAACTATCCCTCTGTACTCTGTCTTGGATGAAGAAAGAACAATAGTAATCTGTTTCTTGCTCGACCAATAGATAGGCCCGAAATCAAGACTGAGTGAGTAACCAGATGTGGAATTATGATCAGTTCTATCACCAACCCAGTCAAAATTAGTAAAACCGATGAAATCTAATGTAGAGTCTGATGCATAATGAATCCCAAAGGTGATGGTGCCCTATACGTATCGAAGGATATGCTTTGTAACCTTCCAATGTAGCTCATGCGACTCTTACATGAACCTGTAAACTATGCCAACTGCATAGGATAGGTCTAGTCTAGAGTGTGTGAGATACACCAAGATCCATACTAGCTGTCTATACAGTGTGTTGTCAACCAGTGGAGTGTCCTTGCCATCCTCAAGTTTGACTCATGATAGGAAAGGATTCGAAGAAGACTTGCAGTTTGTCATGTGAAATCTCTCAAGGAGATCTTGTGCATAATTGGCCTGAGCCAGTTTGATGCATGATGCATCTTGACTGATATCAAATCCAAGGAAGAAGTGTAGGGAACCCATGTCCTTCATCAAAAACATGTCATGTAGAATCCTCTTGATTTCAACAATCACTGAAGTCGATCAATCGGTGATGAGAAAATCATCAATGTTCAAAACTAAGAGTAGAAGCAAGTCAACCGTCCTAAGCATGTAAACATTCGGGTCTGAATTACAATGTAAATTTTTTTGTGAAAACATGTAGGAGTCCATATTGGAATACCATGCCCTTGGAGTGTTCTTGAGGCCATAAAGAGACTCTACACTAGTTTTCATTGGGTTTACTGATTCTGACTTTGTATCTACTAATCTGTCCATCTATTGTGCTCTTGGTCCTGTAGACCCGTCTACATATGAAAGTTTTCCTTCTAGAAGGAAGGGGAACTAGATCCCAAGTTTGGTTCTCAAGGAGGGAGTTGTACTCCTCCTGCATGGTGGATTCCCAAAAGGGGTTTCCAACAACCTCGCCATAAGACTGTGGATATGAAGACTAAACCAAGGAAAGATGACTGGAGGGAAATGGTTCAGTGGTAGTGAGTGGAATAGGAGGCTCCTCGAAATCATATTGAGCCCTCCTAGTATCGATTGGATCACCAATGAGATACCCTTCATTCTGAAGAGTAGTCTGTGCCCACTTGGGCCTCTTCTCTGGCTCTGCAACTACATCTGGATGATTTGACTATGCACCTAACTATACTGAATTTGTATCTGAATCATCTGATTCCTTTGAAAAATAACTCTCGTCTGAAGAAGAGTCGGAATGTGCATGCTCATCATCTCAGACAGGTGGAATAAGGAAGGTGGCTGCATGTGTTTGTTGAGGTACATGCCAGACACTTTCTTCAAATTGGACACTTCTCTCAATGATGAGTCGATATGAGGAAATATCAATAAGTCTATATCACTTCACATCTTCAGGGTATCCAACAAAAATACACTCTATGCTCTGTGGATCAAGTACCTTCCTCTTTTCAGAGGGAATCTGGGCCCATGCATGTGAACCGAAAATACGAAAGTGGGTCACTTCCGGTTTGAGGCCGCTCCAAGCCTCATAGGGGGTCTTATCCTTGAAAAATATATGAGGAGATATGTTTTGGATGTATGTTGCACAATTAAGTGCTTTCGACCCATAGTCTCTATGGTAGTGAATTTTCATGTAGCATACAAGATGCAATTTCCTTTAGATATCTGTTTTTCCGCTTAGCAACTCCGTTTTGCTGCAAAGTATAGGGAAACGTGTGTTGCAACTGAATCCTTGCCTCATGGAAAATATTATGGATCTCATGATTGACATACTCTCCCTCATTATCATTTCGAAGGATTTTGATTTTCTTTCTGAACTGTGTCTCAACCAGTGATTTGAAATATTTAAGGTGTTGAAAGATGTTAGAGTTTTCCCTGAGAAAGTAAATCTATGTAAAACATGAGAAATCATAAAAAAAAATGAGAAAAAACCTCAGTTGTTGATAGATGGATGCAGAAAAGGACCCATGAGGTCACTATGGATCAGATCTAAAGGCACGAAATCTCTCTGAGACTTTACTTTGTCAAATTTCTCTTGAGGGTGTTTTCCAAGACCACATCCCTCACATACTCCCTTGGAGAAATCAATGTTTAGTAGACCATCAACCAATATTTTCTTGCTAAGATGTTGCATAGATATGAAATTCAAATTTTCAAACCTTTCATGCCATATCCTACTACTTTCATCAGCATGGGTAAGCAGTAAAGCAGAATCTGGTTCAATAAATTCATAAAATGTATACAATCTAGATTGATAATTTACCTCACCAGTAGAAACCGTGGAGTTGGTTTTCATGTCATAGATGTCCATTGCATTTGGTGTGAATACAAATTTCTTTCCAGTGCCAGAATTAATCATTTGATACATAGAGAGAAGGTTGACAGAAAGTTTGGGAATGTGCATCACATTCTTGAAGCTTCCATTGGTGAGTTCATTCCTTCCTTTGTTGGTGACTTCGACTGGAGAGTTGTCCCCCATCAGAATAGGAGGACCTTTTCATGCATGAAATGAGGAATAGACTACTTTTGTGGAATCCATGTGATGTGATTATCCTGAATCTACAATCCAATCATCGAGAGAGGAGTTGATGGCAATCAAGGCATGGCTAGAATTTCATTTCTTGGGGTTCTGATCTTCTGAATTCTTCTTCTTGGCACCCTCGGGGATGCGATCTCCAAGGTTTTCTTGCTGAAGTATTTGAGTCATTAGATATATTTGTTTCTACATGTGTGTGGATTCTGGATGGAATCCTTTTTGGAAGTATGATCATTTCTCCCCTTTTCTTCCCTTCCCCCCTTTGGATCCAGAGGCATTAGTGAAGGGTTTTGTGTACCCTTCCTTCTTCGTATGTGCATGAGATTTGTCGATCAAGTGCCTTCCTCTTTTCAGAGGGAATATGGGCCCATGGATGTGAACCGAAAATATGAAAGTGGGTCACTTCGGGTTTGAGGCTCCTCCAAGCCTCGTAGGGGGTCTTATCCTTGACAAATCTATGAAGAGATATATTTTGTATGTATGTTGCACAATTAAGTGCTTCGGCCCAAAGTCTCTGTGGTAGTGAATTTTCATGTAGTAGGCAAGATGCAATCTCCTTTAGAGATCTATTTTTCTGCTCAACAACTCCATTTTTCTGCAGAGTATAGGGAACTGTGTGTTGCAATTGAATCCTTGCATCATGGAAAATATTATGGATCTCATGATTGACATACTCTCCTCCGTTACCAGTTCATAGGATTTTGATTTTCTTTCCGGACTATGTCTCAACCAGGGATTTAAAATCTTTGAGGTGTTGAAGACCTTAGAGTTTTTCCTGAGAAAGTAAATCGATGTAAAACGTGAGAAATCATCAACAAAAATGAGAACAAACCTCGGTTTGTTGATAGATGGATGCGGAAAAGGACCCATGAGGTAAATATGGATCAGATCTAAAGGGGCGGAAGCTCTCTAAGAATTTACTTTGTCGAATTTCTCTTGAGGGTGTTTTCCAAGAACACATCCCTCACATACTCCCTTGGAGAAATGAATGTCTGGTAGACAATCAACCAATATTTTCTTGCTAAGATGTTGCATAGATATGAAATTCAAATTTCCAAACCTTTCGTGCCATATCCTACTACTTTCATCAGCATGGGTAAGCAGTAAAGCAAAATCTGTTTCAATAAATTCATAAAATGTATACAATCTAGATTGATGATTTACCTCACCAGTAGCAACCCTGGAGTTGGTTTGCATGTCATATATGTCCACTGCATTTGGTGTGAATATGACTTTATTTTTGGTGCCATAATTCATCATCTGATACACTGAGATAAAGTTGACAGAAAGTTTGGGAACGTGCATCACATTCTTGAAGCTTCCATTGGTGAGTTCAATCCTTCGTTTGCCAGTGACTTCGACTAGAGAGTTGCCCCCCATTAGAATAAGAGGACCTTTGCATGCATCCAATGAGGAATAGACTGATTTTGTGGAAGCCATGTGATGTGATTCTCCTAAATCTACGATCCAATCATCGGGATAGGAGTTGATGGAAATCAAGGCATCGCTAGAATTTCCTTTCTTAGGGTTATGATATTCTGGCTTCTTATTATTGGTACCCTCGGGGATGCGATCTCCAAGGTTGTTTTGCTGAAGTATTTGAGTCATTAGATCTATTTGTTTATGCATGCATGAAAATTCTCGATGGAATCCTTTTTATAAGTATGAACATTTCTCCCCTTTTCTTCCCTTTCCCCCTTTGGATCCAGAGGCATCAATGAAGGGTTTTGTGTACCCTTCCTTCTTTGAATGTGCATGAGCTCTATGGATCAAGTTCCTTCCTCTTTTCAGATGGAATCTGGGCCCATACATGTGAACCGAAAATACAAAAGTGGGTCACTTACAGTTTGAGGCCACTCCAAGCCTTGTAGGGGGTCTTATCCTTGACAAATATATGAGGAGATATGTTTTGGATGTATGTTTCACAATTAAGTGGTTCGACCCATAGTCTCCGTGGTAGTGAATTTTCATGTATCATGCAAGATGCAATCTCCTCTAGAGATCTGTTTTTCCGCTCAAAAACTCTTTTTTGCTACAGAGTATAGGGAACTGTGTGTTCCAACTGAATCCCTACCTCATGGAAAAGATTACGGATCTCATGATTGACACACTCTCCCCTGTTATCAGTTTGAATGATTTTGATTTTCTTTCCGAACTGTGTCTCAACCAGGGCTTTGAAATCTTTGAGGTGTTGAAATACCTCAGAGTTTTGCCTGAGAAAGTAAATCTATGTAAAATGTGAGAAATCATCAACAAAAATGAGAATAAACCTCTCTTTGCTGATAAATGGATGCATAAAAGGACCCATGAGGTCACTATGGATCATATCTTAAGGCGTGAAATCTCTCTGAGACTTTACTTTGTCGAATTTCTCTTGAGGGTGTTTTCCAAGAACACATCCCTCACATACTCCCTTGGAGAAATGAATGTATGGTAGACCATCAACCAATATTTGCTTGATAAGATGTTGCATAGATATGAAATTCAAATGTCCAAACCTTTTGTGCCATATCCTACTACTTTCATGAACATGGGTAAGCAGTAAAGCAGAATTCGGTTCAATAAATTCAGAAAATATATACAATCTAGATTGATGATTTACTTCACAGGTAGCAACCTTGGAGTTCGTTTTCATGTCATATATGTCCACTGCATTTGGTGTGAATATGAATTTCTTTCCGGTTCCAAAATGCGTCATCTGATACATGGAGAGAAGGTTGATAAAAAGTTTGGGAACGTGCATCACATTCTCGAAGCTTCTGTTGGTGAGTTCAATCCTTCCTTTGTCGGTGAATTCAACTAGAGAGTTGTCCCCCATCAGAATAGGAGGACCTTTTTGTGCATCCATTGAGGAATAGTCTGCTTTTGTGGAATCCATGTGATGTGATGCTCCTGAATCTACTGTCTACACATCGGGAGAGGAGTTGATGGAAATCAAGGCATGGATAGAATTTCCTTTCTTGGGGTTTTGATCTTCTGGCTTCTTCTTCTTGGCACCCTGGGGGATGTGATATCCAAGGTTATTTTTTTAAAGTATTTGATACATTATATCTATTTTTTTCTTCATGCATGCGGATTCTGGATGGAATCCTTTTTGGAAGTATGAGCATTTCTCCCCTTTTCTTCCCTTCCCTCCTTTGGATCCGGAGGCATCAATGAAGAGTTTTGTGTACCCTTCCTTCTTAGGATGTGCATGAGCTCTATGGATCAAGTGACTTCCTTTTTTCAGATGGAATCTAGGCCCATGCACGTGAACCAAAAATACAAAAGTGGGTCACTTCTAGTTTGAGGCCACTCCAAGCCTCATAGGGGGTCTTATCCTTGATAAATCTATGCAGAGATATTTTTTGGATGTATGTTTCACAATTAAGTGCTTTGGCCCATAGTCTTTGTGGTAGTGAATTTTCATGTATCATGCAACATGCAATATCCTTTAGAGATATGTTTTTCCACTGAGCAACTCCATTTTACTGTGGAGTATAGGGAACTGTGTGTTGAAACTGAATCCCTGCATCATGGAGAAGATTATGGATCTCATGATTGACATACTGTCCCCCATTATTAGCTTGGAGGATTTTGATTTTCTTTCCGGATGGTGTCTCAACCAGGGCTTTGAAATCTTTGAGGTGTTGAAAGACCTCAGAGTTTTGCATGAGAAAGTAAATCTATGTAAAACATGAGAAATCATCAAGAAAAATGAGAACAAACCTTGCTTTGCTAATGGATGGATGCGGAAAAGGACCCATGAGTTCACTATGGATTAGATCTAAAGGTGCAGAAGCTCTCTGAGACTTTACTTTGTCAAATTTCTCTTGAGGGTGTTTTCCAAGAACACATCCCTCACATACTCCCTTGGAGAAATGAATGTCTGATAGACCATCAACCAATATTTTCTTGCTAATATGTCACATAGATATGAAATTCAAATGTCCAAACCTTTCATGCCATATCCTACTACTTTCATTAGCATGGTTAAGAAGTAAAGCTGAATCTGGTTCAATAAATTCAAAAAATGTATACAATCTTGATTGATGATTTACCTCACTGGTAGCAACCCTGGAGTTGTTTTGCATGTCATAGATGTCCACTGCATTTGGTGTGAATATGAATTTCTTTATGATGCCAGAATTATTCATCTGATACATGGAGAGAAGGTTGACATAAAGTTTGGGAATGTGCATCACATTCTCGAAGCTTCTCTTGGTGAGTTCAATCCTTCATTTTCTGGTGACTTTGATTGGAGAGTTGTCCCCCGTCAGAATAGGAGGACCTTTACATGCATGCAATGAGAAATAGACTTCTTTTGTGGCATCCATGTGATTTGATGCTCCTGAATCTACGATCCAAGCATTGGGAGAGGATTTGATGGCAATCAAGGCATGGATAGAATTTCCTTTCTTAGGGTTCTGATCTTCTAGCTTCTTCGTCTTGGCACCCTTAGGGATGCAATCTCCAAGGTTGTTTTTCTGAAGTATTTGAGTCATTAGATCTATTCTTTCGACATGCATGCGGATTCTGGATGGAGTCCTTTTTGGAAGTATGAGCATTTCTCCCCTTTTCTTCCCTTTACTCCTTTGGATCCAAAGGCATCAATGAAGGGTTTTGTGTACCCTTCCTTATTCGGATGTGCATGAAATTTGTTTTTGTATTTATATTTAGATTTATGATATTTATGGATGCCATCTTTCACAATAATTGCATGCACCTTTAGGCCTTTGATTTTTCCCATGTTGATGAGCTTGGTTTTCTCTTGTGTCAGGGATTCGATAAAGTCCTCAAGAGAAGGCATCTTCCACGTGGCTCTAGAGGAGAATTTGACAGAATGGAATGTTGATATGAACACAAAGAATTCAGGACCAAGTTTGGAGAGAATGGTGAGAACCATTTGTTTCTCCTTTTTAGATTTATCAACCCTGCAAGCTTTGAGTTACGACAGTAAATCCTTTAATTTTGTAAAGAAATATTGGATATTGTCAAAGATTTTTCGATCCAATGTGATAAATTCCACCTCCAACATGTGTCCCCTCATCTCATCCTGTTTTCCAAAGATCCCTTCCAAGGTGGTATAGGCTTCATTGGGAGTCTTACAGGAAGATACGTGAAAAAGGAGATCGAGAGAAATAAGATTGCAAATTGTTCTGAATGCTTCATCAATTCGATTTAGATACTTGTATTTTTCTATGGATGATGTCGGTTCTGTGTATGTATTCAGGGTTATCCTTTACAATCCTCTGGTTTGGAGATGTATGACTATTTTCTCTTTGCATGCAAAGTAATTGTAAGGTGTAAGAATTAATTCTTTTGGGAAATCCATCTTTCTATTGTCTTCAATTGTTTATACCTAAAAAACATTTGGTGTAGCTTTTTCTTAGATGTCCATCGACTTTGATACCATGTAAATGTGTTGAACCTACACAAAATATATCTAGCTATAACATACGACACACATTTCGGAGAGAAATTGAGAAAGAAGAATCAAGAGAGAAATAATGGAAGAATTCTCATTAACCGTAATGAATAATGAATAATTTACACATGATATACTCTGTATAACTCAATAAATGTGCACTGGAGGAGAAATGTCCACTATGATCTGGACACACACTAGCAGGTACAGGAGTGAACTTTCACCTAGTCTAGTCTCTGAGGAAGTTAAGGGAGTGAACTGCCACCTAGTTGAGTTAAGTAGTCAACCAGTCTTAAGGTAACTGACTAAAACATAGTGTAGTGAGGATTAAATCAAGGAATCAAGGGTAATGCGCTAGTCTGCTGATGAAACCAAGGCAAGTGTGTTGGATCATGTTGTCATTGATACCAAGGGTTTGATTGATTGATTTCATTGATTGATGTCAAGTGTTTGATTGATGTCAAGTGATTGATTGATTGATGATTGATATAATGTAATATGTATTGTCCTTGATGAAAATGCATAGATGAAGATGGATCAATGAGTAGTCATTGATATGATGAAAATGGATCAATGAGTTGTCATTGATACATGGTGCATAGTTGATGTATATGATGAAGTGGTGGATTGATGTAAAAGATGACTCATTATTGTCTTACCATGATTGATAAAGTGTACAAATGGATGAACTCCAAAGTGGTCCCCTTATGGTGAAATCCCTCACGGGAAGACGCTTTGCGGATTGAGTTATCCTAGAAGAATGGTTGGAGGACCCATGCTTGTATGTGGAATAATGAGATGAAGAACAATGAAGTTGTTGGTGAAGCTATCCTAGATGGATAATGCTTGTCATTCCATTTCCAGTGGTATGTGGAATGCCACATAAATCCTCACAGTTTGAGAGTTATGGCCTTACGAGGTTGGAGGACCCCCATATGAAGGTTTGAAGCCCCCAAGGTCAAAGAAGTCAAACTGACCTAAAAGAAGAAATCATTATTTAAATGATAAAGTAAAGTGACAAAATCAAGGTGGATTATTTAAATAATAAAGAGAAATGACAAAATCAATAAATGATAAAGTAAGGTGACAAAATCAAGAAGGAATATTTAAATGATAAAGTATTGGAGAAATTCCTATTTATGGAAAGTGGTTAACCCTAAAATAAGGAAAATAGGTTAAGTGACCTAGAAATGGGTTAAGTGACCTAGAGGATGAAAGTATAAATAAGATAGCAATGGTCTCTTGCATATCATCCTTTTTGTGGATCAATGGAGAGATTCTTGTGAGAGCTTCTTGTGAGAGCATTTTGGTGTGGATCTCTTGAGAATGATTGAAGATATATTCTGAGAAAGAGAGCATGAGGAGGATTTCATGGATGCATCAAATTTTCGACATTGTTTGAGATCTTGACGAAAAAAGTCTTGGAGCTTCAAAAACCCTAGTTTCTGAGGTATACACGGGTTGTCTGTGTATAGGGTGCATATACATGAGTTGTCTGTGTACAAGATGTGTATAGTACGTGGGCTATCTGTGTACAGGGAGTGTACAGTGGATAAAATCATGGAGATTTATGGTGGAGCTGATAACAAGATGTTGAAGACCGAAGCAGGTTCGAGATCTGCATTCTATGGGCTCAGATCTATCACTGAGACACTAGTATGGTTTCATTATTGTCTCGATGGATACTATTGCTTGTTGTGTTGTGAATGCTTAGGGAATTATTGGTATGGTTTCTATGATGTGTTTTATGTTGGTTGATGGAGTGAGCAACACTCTTATGATTTAGTACTGATATGATGGCTATAGTATGTTGATTTCTTATGCATGATTGAGTAGCATTCATATTGATTGGTTGTAGAGCATGAGTAAGCTATTAGAGAGCTTGGATGTGTTGTGACTGGATGGTGGTCAGTTTGGATAGTGAGAAACAAAAGAGAATGATAAATTGGTTGCAGAGGATATGAGTTGATCTTGAAGGATAAACCCTAATATATCAAAAGGTATACGCAAGCTGTAGTACTTCTTGGGAGCATATACGTAGGTTGTAGTACTGCTTGGGCACGTATACACACAGGCTGTATTATTGGTAGGGCACGTACATACGCATGCTGCACTACCGACAGGTTGCGTACTTGTTGCATATTGATATCTGTTGAGGATTGTTGCCTCATATCAGTTGGTGATGAGGATGTAAGTTGTGTCTTTCATTATAGAGCTGGTGCTCTTGCAGAGTTGTACTCTATTCAGTTGTTGCTGAAAAACCCCAAGGATTGTAGTCCGTAATAAAAATAAAATTGTACATACATCTTCTGTTCTTTGTGTTACTTATGGTGATGAATTGTTGATGATATATTGCTGATATATGTTGTTGATATGTGTTCACATCTAACTGGTTATAAATGACAACAACGAGTAATGAGTAAAATGTTGAATGCTAACTAATGATTTTTGTGTAAGAGGGAAGTTTTGGGAAAAAGAGCCCCACACTCATTCAACCCCCCTCTAAGTGTGGTAGGTGTGTCCAAAAAAGTGCACATTATCATGGTGATGATCCAAATGTTTCATGGTGACAAAACCAATGCAGCATCTAGACTCAACTCAACTAGTCAAAGTGAAGTGTCAACTGAAGAGAATATTCTCTAGGTGGAATATTCTCCACTAAAATATAGGAGACTAGATAATGCCTAATTATGACTAATAAACAAGGAAAAACCTTAGGAAAATGAAATCCTAGGTGTGTGTGAATTAACTCCAACATCACCAAGTCTTTTGATGGTGTTGACAATTTCGTCCACATGGAGGAGATAAGATGCAACATTTTCTTTGTCTTTCATCTTCAGACTCTCAAACTATCTTCTATGAGTTTGGAGCTTAGACTTCTTGACCTTGTCATCACCTTCATGGATTTTTTGAATTTTGTCCCAAATTTATTGTGTTGATTTGCAATGTATTACTTTGACACACTCTCACTCTGATAGTCCACACAAGATGACATTCATGGATTTTGCATAATTTTCACTAGCCTTTTTACCAGATCTATCTATTGGCAGAGTTTTGGGGGTTGTATAACTAGTCATAGCTGATTTCCAAATATCAAAACCAAGGTCCATTATATATGTTTGTGTCCTTATAATCCAGAAGGCATAGTTTGTTCCATCAAACAATAGAGCCTTGTTTGTATAGAAACCTTCCTGACTGGCCATGTCTGCTCCTGAGATCTACCTTCTAGTAGTTAAACTATTTCTGAAGCAACCCTCTTTGATACCAATTGTTGAGTACACACTTATACTGAGACTAGGGGGGGATGAATCGATATAAGGATATATTTTTATTTTAACATTCATAAACCAACATGAACATAAGGAAGAAATCACTTAAATACAACAACTAGAAGAAACAATATTGAACGTGGAAAGAATTTCCGGAGAAAACCACAAAATATTATTTTCATTAATTTTTAGGCACCAACCTATGGTTACAAAGTTTATAGGCACCAACTTACTAGAGAAACCAATCCCTACTATTGTTCGTAGGCACTGACCTATAGGAGACACCAATCCCCTTCTTTTATTTGTAGGCACTAACCTACAGGAGACACCGATCCCATTTGTTGTTTATAGGCACTGACCCACATGAGACACTGATCCCATTTTCTTCTTCTATATTCACAAACTTTGCTCTACTTTCTTTTCTTCTTCTTTAATTGGATTTGCTCTATGCATGTTATTTTTTCTTTCTCTCTACCTTTAACATATCTTCTTCTTTCATTCTTCCTTTACTAGATCTTCTACTTTCACTTCTTCTACATTGTGCTCGCTACATATTTTTCCTCTACCTCATATATATACTCCCTCCTTTTTCTTTTTCTGGATCTATTTTCTTGAATTCCAGATTTCATCTTCGCTAATATATAATTTTCGATCACTGAATGATGTTTTATCATCACAACTCAAATGATATGCATCTAAATATTACATTTTCACCCACATATACATTTTTCTCATCACCCTCTTCTTTATTTATACTTTTCCATAAGATTTATATGAACAATCATGTTCTTTTGGAAAATTCACTACTTTTATTAAATAATAATTGATTTTTTCCTCTTTTTAATTTTTAATTCACTTTTTACGTTACCATGGGTAAATACCACCATGGTTTGCAAATACCACATGCACAAACCATGTGCACTTTCACTTTTACCCTTTTTCTTTAACTCTACTTTCAATTTTAACTTTTTCTTTAATCCCCTTTGATATTTACTCCTCTTTTACGTAAACTCCACTTCCACCTAACTTTACAACTTTTGTTAATTATTAAAGTCATATTGATATTTAATCCACTTTCATGTTTACTCCACTTTTATGTAAACTCTGTTTCCACTTAAATTTTCACTTTTGTATTTATTAAAGTGATACCATGGTCACATTTATATTTAATCCACTTTCTAACCTTTGAAATCAATGACAATATTTTATTCAACACATAGATGGGGGATGAGTTATCCACAAGAGAGGGAAATGTCTAGGATTGTATAAGAGGGGTCCAAGGAGGAAATTAATTGTGGGTATCTATTCAAACCCAAATTTCTTAATTTTATTATCATTTGAGAAAACATTTTATTTTATGGTTGAGTGTATGAGAACCCAATCATTGAATAAATATCAGGGAGTAGGTGTAGAAGTCACTTCCATAGTTATTGGAATCATGGGGATATAATACAAACAAAATTGGGTAGAGTGAGAAGTCAACTATCTTGGGAAAATAGAGGGAATTCATATATGGGATATTATGTAGTTATAAAAATTGAGTTTGGCATGAACATCAAGTAGAGAGCAAGAAAAAAGAGTATTGGAGCTAGACCTAGAAGGATGTGAGAAGTTTGGAGCATTTTTGGAGCATTCTAGAGATAAATATTGAAGAGCTAGGTTGCCAGGCCTAAAGAGTGAACTCTTGGGTGAGTTGCACTAGAACAACAATTGTTTTTTGTTGTTTACTAGTAGTTTTTCTTAGTAATGAGTTCCCTTGAGTTCCCAGCAGAGATATTACTAGTTACCTATTCCAGAGAGACCTTGATAAACGAATGGGATGCCCGATGGAATGAGAGTAGTGAAGGCATACATTCCTTGAGTTAGGAAGGTCAAGAGGAAGAGAGATGGAGGGAATTTGGGATAGATATAGGAGAATACCAATGGGTTGTGTTATTTTGAGCTATGAGGGGACCCTGAGGGGAACCCTTCTCTTGTAGATTCCTAGCCTCAGCTCAGGGGTGTTTTTCTATTGAGATATGGAACAACCTGTCTATGGTTGGGTGGAACGTCCTTCCCAAGTATCTAGTTGTGGAAATGTTTTAAAAAGATAAGTGTTTATCTATTTTTTGAGTTATCTTATGAGTTATTGTTGACGGGCGAATATGAATTCTCACCAACTGGAAGAGTGGATCCGGTCCGGGGTTGTCTAAATAACCCAAGATGTTTGGGATGACCCACCCTGACGGGTTTAGCAGCTCCGTTGGCCGATCTAAGTCCTAGAAAGACGAAAGAAAACTGACTAAAGGAACTAATCTAAATGAAAACGATAATTAAAACAAACTAATAAACAAATCTGAAATAAATATATACAGTCTATTGTCTATACTATACAACAATAATTCTATGAAATTAAATGTTCAATTATCAACAGAATTAA
>SNQJ01S0097235.1:85394-110404 GCA_010110895.2 Picea sitchensis
TCTGTTATACGGAACGAACCCGCCACGACAGCCCTGTTAGAACATTATCCAGTAGCTTATCAAATTTTTCAGCAGGCAGAATGGCTCAGCTATTTTCAGAGACTCCAGGGGTATGATGAACAACAGGTTCTGCAATTCACTCAAAACCTTCAGGAAGACCATTCTATCATCCAAGGGGTCCGAATTTTAGTAACAGAAGAGGATATATCACAGGTTTCGGGTCTTCCCATCGATGATATTCGCATGTTCAGTCGTAAACATATCATTCAGAATGCCCAGCAGAACTTCTTCTTGCCAGAAGAACAAATTGAATTTAAAGGCCAGGGTGTTCGACTCAGCTCATTTCCACCCCCATGGCCGAAAGTTGCAAAATTAGTCAAACATTACCTTACCTGCGAAGGCCGATACCAAGTAGTCTACCAGCACAACTTTCTTCTGTTGTCTCATTTACGGCATAATATACGGGTGAATATTCCTTATTATTTGCTTGGTTGTCTTAAAAATATGGCGCACTACTGCAGAAAGGCTAAAGATCCCACCCTTTCACTCACCCATCACTGTCTCATCCAACTGCTTATCCAAAGGGGTTTTTCCCAACAAAACCCTCCACTAAACAACCCACCTATAAACCCCCAAAGAGCTGCTAAAATTCCTGAAAACCTCCAGGAGCAGCAACCGCAAAACCCCCCAGACTCTCCAGAAGTACCCAATAGCCCACCCACAGAACCAATCAGTCCAATCAATCCCCCTACCATACCAAGCCCGCCTCATACCTTACCAGAATCATCCACTCCCACCCTTCATATTCTTAGCGATGACTCTGAGCCAAATAATACCCCCTGCCCCATCATTGAGGAAAGACCCCCATGTAAACAAAAACAAATTTCGTTCTTTCTGCCCTTCTTACAAAAGAAGCGAACAAGGGCCTCAACAAGGCCAGCCATTATTTCCACTACCCTAGACCCCCAACCCATCCGACTAATACCCCATACACCTCCAACCTCCCAAATCCCGAGATCTTTGCCTATTCCACCCATGGGCACTGAAACACAAGAACCAGATGCCCAGGGTGTTGCAACATCATCTATTTTCAATCAAGTAGCTGAAACACAAGAACCAACTACTCATTTAGTAGTTGAAACACAAGAACCAGCTACCCATTCAGTAGCTGAAACACAAGAACCAGCTACTCATTCAGTGGCTGAAACACAAGAACCAGCCATAGTTGCCACACAAGAACCAACTACAACTGAAACACAAGAACCAGCTGCTGATACTGATATTGAGATATAGGAATCAGAAGTCCAGGGTGCTGCAACGTTACTCTCCTTACATCAAGAATCTGAAAAACAAGAATCAGCTACCATTCCTGTAGCTTCTCCACAAGAACTAGCTAGTGAGGCTATGACTTCCACACAAGAACCAGTCATCCTTCAACCAGAACCAACAATGGCCTTTGTCTTGCAAGAAAATGAGTTTTTAAAGTATGAACTAGAAGTATACAAGCAAGAACTAGCCATGGCAAATGAAGCATATGAAAAGGAACTTAATTTGCACACCCTATCTCGTATAGCAACCATGTCAGAGGGGACTACAATAGAGAGCCCGTGTAAAGACTATATGTGCTGTCAATGTGGGGATATCTACTATCAAGTAGGTTACAAGGTAATTCAAATCCCAACGCCAGGAGCCCCCCCTACTTCTTCCACTTTTGCAGTCAAAGAAGAAGAACCTGCTGTTACATAAGAACCGGCTATAACTGTAACACAAGAACCAACTACAGCTGAAACACAAGAACCAGCAGGACCTCCCAATCTTAAGGCTGAACCTTGCCCTGCAACAAATTTCAAATTTGAAACCCCTTCTTTCGTTAACAAAGCTGTACAAACAGTGTCTAGTGAAGAATCTGCACTTCCCAGCCAGACCAATATCCACACTTTTGTGGAAAAATCTACTCAGACCTTACCTCATCCCACTATTTGCAACGCTGAAACAAAAACTCAGCCATGGGATGAGCAGGCAGTAATACAGAAATGGAAGGAACAGTATGCTGCTACACAGGCCAAAAGCTTGCAAGAGCACAGACAAATCTGGATAAATCATACCTACTCAAATTGGGAAGCTTTAGAGCAGACACGTCAGGAAGCTCGTGAAGAAACAGAACAAAGAATTGAAAGGCAGATTGGCCCTGGTATTTGACTTGACACAAAAGCTATTGGCCACAAGGAAACCATCCTCCAATTACTCCTTGTTCCTTATGGAACGACTCACATGGTTTCAGATCAAATCAATCATAGAAGGCAGACCCCATGCAATACTACACCCAACAGATTTTCTCAAAACTTTTACAGAAGCATCTACTAAGTATCAACACCTCCTCTGTGAGGCATATTTTCACAACAAGGCCATTCCCATGAACAGGCAGCTGAACCTTAATCCTCTTGTCGGGGACATCTAGATCCGGGCATTCACCTCCTTTCTCCACAATCAGATTATATGGCAGGATGACTTCATGGATGCCAAGCACAATGAGGATAACTGCCTTCTCTGGATAAGACCAGAACCACTGAATGCAGCTACCTTTGTCACATAATATTATCAGTTCTTAAAGAAACCAGGTATGACTGAACATGTTCAGCAGCTGCAATCAACAGTGCTTCAGGATTGTTAGCACTTCATCGGATCCATAGAGATTGTTTCCCTCTAGGAAACCAACTTGTTTTGGCATCAATCCACTGAGAAAAGACAGGAACACAATCCTTTTAGCCCCAGTAACCTTGAGGTAGAAATATCCAGGGTACCTAACTACATCTAGTGTGTTCAGGAATGTGCTTAAAGCTGGATAGGGTACCGGTTTTATTTTCCTATGCTCTGGTTGCCAATAGAAAGATATCAAATCCATTATAATCTGCCTAAGAAGACAGAAACAACAGCCTGGCAAAGGTTACAATGGGTCCAAGGGTTCAGAGCACCAACATACAGTACCTCCCACAACTACTGCCTGAGTAACTTGCACGCTCAGAGTCGGTATTCAGACTCTGATTCAGAGTGAAGTTGCTTGAGGAAATGCAACACTTTAAGTTGGGGGGGATGTTAGGACCACACAATGTACCTTTTTGCCCATACTTTTTGCCACTATTACACTCTTGATCACCCACATTTAAACTCATATTATCACTTTATCTTATCATTCCAAAGGTATACAACGTCCCTTCTCATTACTATGCGTTTAATCTGTTTTACATAATATTTTACATCACTCTCGTACTTAACCATTGATTAGAAATGTATAAGTGCTGAAACAGTTCAAACTGCAGATTAGCATTTGAGGCATGTTGCTGAAACAACAATTCACAGAAGCTGTTACACAGTCCATGGTCGACGATGTTGAAACACATAAGCTGTTACAAAGTCCTTGGTCGACGATGCTGAAACACAGAAGCGATTACACAATCCTTGGTCGACAATGCTGAAGAAGTTGTTACACAATCCATGGTCAACAATGATGAAACACAGAAGCTGTTACACAGTCCATGGTCGACGTTGCTGAAACATAGAGGAAGCTGTTACACAGTATATGGTCAATGATGCTGAAACACAGGAAGCCGTTACACAGTCCGTGGTCAACAACAACTCACAAAGGTTGACTACAACAATCGCACCGTTAGCCAAGCATCAACCATCGCTGCTACCTGAGAAGTGCTGAAACAGTCAGAGCGCAATTCCTGTGGCTGAAACAGCCACGATTTGTGATGCCGAAACAACATGCAACAACAGCAACAAGAAAAAACTGTTACTCCAACCGTAACAACACCTCATTCAGCACTTGTAATAACATTCTGTTGTGGGAAACTAGGACATCCTATTCCAGTTTAGAAAGTCGATCCGACTAAGAATAGGACCCAGATATACACCTATAATTTGTTGATCAATTGCACCAAAGGGATTCTCCTCTTTAAATAAGAGTAAATCACCATTCGAAGGGATCCAATTTTTGGTACTAAGAAAGTTTCACAGAGAAGGATGTACTTCATTTTTATATTGTAATGTGATACATTGATAAATGAATAAGAGATTGTTTTGAGCATCATTCTCTAGCCTCTTCGTCTCAGGGGAATCTTGTGAGAAGGGAGGGCCCACCTTCTTCACAAGATTCACCCATTAGTTTTATAGTGTGTTAGTGTGATCTTTGTTTATGCCTTGATTAATTTTTTCTTTGCTAAAACACTACTGAACTCTGTCTTGTTAAGAATTCTATTTTATTGAATGTTACATTGTTTTCATGAAGTTCATGCTTGGTTAATTGTTAATCATTTTAATTAGCAATCTTGTGTGATGGATTTACGAAGTGTGCTAATCAGAGACTGGTACTAAAGGTTCCTACTTAAAGGAAGGAATTAAGGGTCCTGTTCTCTGTTAGAAATAGTCAGCTTTCAATTATTTTCATGAGTGTGCTAATCGGAGACTGGTACTAAAGGTTCCTTCTTAAAGGAAGGAATTAAGGGTCTTGTTCTCTGTTAGAAGTAGTCATCTTTCAATTATTTTCATGAGTGTGCTAATCAGAGACTGGTACTAAAGGTTCCTTCTTAAAGGAAGGAATTAAGGGTCTTGTTCTCTATTAGAAGTAGTCAGCTTTCAATTATTTTCATGAGTGTCCTAATCAGAGACCGGTGCTAAAGGTTACTGCTTAAAGGAAGGAATTAAGGGTCATGTTCTCTGTTAGAATAGTTAAGCCTTCAATGCATTAATGAGTTCATGAAAGTGTGTTCATCAGAAACAAAGTGCTGAAGTTCCTGCTTGGGAATAGAGTCATGTTCTCTGGTTACAGAATAGTTGTTCTTTCCTGTTGCAGTTGTTATTTCAATGTAATCCAGGATTCTTTAGATTAATCATCTCTTCAAGATCTGCAATAAGTAGTTTTCTTTTCTGTAATTCAAGCTAGGAATTTAGTTCATTCAAGGCAAGTGTGATTAATATAGTTTCCTTTACTACAACTCTACGTTGCTTTTGGAATTGAGCATATATAGTGCGTGGTTACCTTTGAAATAAACAAACTTCCCTGGGTTGACAATTTATGTAGCACTTGATTGTTTAAATTAATTAAGCAATTATAGTGACCAACAATAAGCACATTCCTTAATTCGCCTATGACTTTAACACTAGTTCGATCAAGTTGGATGATTTTTAAAGTGGATGGTTCAACTTCAGCGTTAATATTCTGACATACAGACCATGGCATCACATTGGCTGATGCTCCTGAGTCTACCATACAATTGTGCACGTTTCTATTAAATATTTTGAAAGTTAACAAAAATGGAGGTACATTTCTGCGAGTACTAAGTGTGGTAGTTTGTGGTTTTTTACTTGCAGTTTCTAAAGATAATTTATCTACATTTGTTACATTATTTACGGGAAGTCTTCCTTTATCATGAGGATCAAAATTAATTTTAGTGGAAGTCTTCTGAGGAACTTTGTTCTGAACAACCTTGTTGCTGCTTGAATTACCATTTTTTCTATTCTCTGCGATGTTCTGTAACATTTTTTGTAGCAGAAATGGAAATTTTAATAATTTGTAAACAGAAATGTTAGACCTTAACTTTTTAAGATCTTCAATTAAATCATAATCTAAGTTGGGGTTTACATGACTCTATTTAGTCTCAACTGGTTTAGATTTCTTTGGGGGCAAATTCGTAGTGTTTTTAGAAGAAGGTTTGTTTGTTGTCTTACTCCTAGTATTGTAGGGATGAACTGTCTAGTATTGTAGGGATGAACTGTCTCAAAGTTAGCTTGAAAAATGCTATCCTAGAAGTGTCCAAAAATGTTTGGAGAAGATTCTTCTTCTTGAACTGTCTCTTGTTCAACTACCTCTTCAAGAATCTTAGGAGGCATCAAGTTATCCTGGGCTTCTAGAATTGTTTGAAGGGCGAATTGTAGACTTTCTAGATTAAGGTCCTTGGTATTCGGATTAGGTCGGTTGGTGGGAAAAGGCTTCCTGAACGGGGGTTTGTAAGGCCCTTTTCTCGAAGAAGCTTCTTCGACCATCCTTTTCAAATCTATAACTTGATTTGACAATTTTTGAATGACTTTAGTTAGGTTTTCTAAATCCGAGCTTTTAGGTTGTGCTTTATTTTGAGCAGGTCTAGGGAGGATTTCAATCTTCTTTTTGGAAGATGAACTAGTTTCTGTATCGCTGCTAGTAGTATCTTTTAAACTAAGAATGTCTTTTTCAATCTGGCTGGCCTCTTCAAAGGCCTCTAACAACGTGGCTTTCTTATATTGTTTAACCCAAATGGATATACTTTGATGCAAGGCTTTAGTATAGTATGCTATGATAAGATTCTCGGCAGGCATGTAATCCGTAGGGATTCGGTTCTTAAGTGTTAAGAATATTTGATTAAAGTCTTTAATTTTCTCTTTTGGGTTCATTCTTAACCTAGAAATCTCCATGACAAGGACTTCCGAGGACTTATCGTCTCCGAATTTTTCCAGAAAGCATGACTCGAACTTTTCCCAAGACACAATGGTATGGGGTTGCTGGGAAAAATACCAGGTAGATGCATTGCCTTCGAAAGTATAGGGGAACAACCTACAGACTACGTCTTCATGCTCGACATTACGGAGTCTTATGGCTAACATAAACTTTTTAATGTGAACTTCGACGATCTAATTAGAGTCAGGGTCAAACTTGGGAAGCCACTTCTCCGGATGTTTGGGTAAGGGATGTTGTGCTCCAGGTAAGGCTACTGCATCCTGGTCAAGCCAAGGTCTGGAAGGATTGTTCTGGTTGGCCATTGGTGTAGGTGACGTGGAAGGCTGAGAAGGGGAACTGCCTTCGTCAGAAGAGTCTTCTCCCGAAGAAGAAGGAGGTGATGGAGGTGGTGAGGGTGGTATTCCAGTTCCTCCTGCAGCAAGAGTGAGGATTGGATCTGTAGGGTTCAAAGTGAGGTTAGTGCCTCCAAGTTGTTCTCTGATATCAGAGAAATCTAAAGGTTGGTCCAAAGGACGATTTGGTTGCCTTAAATGGGCGAAATCACTATGTGTTCTTAAGAGAGATTGGCGAACAATCTCTTGTACGTCACCACCTGTAGGATTCGGGGTTGCTGGTTCAACTGTGATCCGTAGATCGTCGTTTGATGTGGTTGTTGTTTGATGGGGGGATGTTGTCATTTGAATGACTTCTTGTCACTATAGGTGAGCGGTTAGGTGGTGGAGGAGTCTTACGACCGCTTCGTGCCATTAATAAATTTCAGGCCCTCCTTCTAGCGCCATTTGTTGACGGGCGAATATGAACGCTCGCCAACTGGAAGAGTGGATCCGTCCCAGGGTTGTCTAAATAACCCAAGACATTTGGGATGTTCCACCCTGACGGGTTTAGCGGCTCCGTTGGCCGATCTAAGTTCTAGAAAGACGAAAGAAAACTGACTAAAGGAACTAATCTAAATGAAAACTATAATTAAAACAAACTAATAAACAAATCTGAAAGAAATATATACAGTTTATTGTCTATACTATACAACAATAATTCTATGAAATTCAATCTTCAATTATCAATAGAATTAAATCTTAATCACAAATATACAATATTTACAGATTACAGATTTTGAATGAAAACCTGCAAAAAATCATTTGTAAACTGTCCTATGACAACAAAACTATTGTTTATTTTTATTTTTATATCTTTTATGTGAAAGAAGAGCAATAAGAAAAACTAACTAAGCTGAGTAATTAAAATAATAATCCTAAACTATAAATTTGAACTATATATACCTATCTAAACCACTTAAATAACACCAATAAATTAACTATTAAATAACAAATAGCAAACTGACCTGAAGTAACACTTCAGGTTTGTCCTGTATCCAATAGTTGATTTAGCTATTCAGTGGGAGGAAACCCGCACCAGATTATCCACAAGCTTCTCGTAAACAGGAAGCAACAATGCTCTTCAAATATAAATGACAGGACAAACAAAACATAAAAAATGACAACAATCTTATAATTTACAAATCATTGCATTTAGATAAATCTGTGTGCAAATATTTGTACAAAATGATTCATTTAACGAAGAAGGTAAACGTTTAATTCATTAAATTGAAACAAAGTAAATGCTATAGTTTTAAAATAAGAGAGATCGGATATGGATAACACATAAACCAAATCACATCAACCTGCAACGAATTACGATAGCTAAAGTAGTCGATAATTGATTGCAAACTGATATGAATAAAACTTGAAATAAAAGTTTGATATATTGAAAGCTAAAGTTGTTACAAGACATCCACTTTCATCCCAACTTGTATCATCATAAATCCATAGTCTGTTCTCCCAACCGTGATGATGGGTCAATTACAAAAAATAACAAGTATTTAAAGACCACAGGGTAAAACATCCCTGTGGGAATTATCAACCACTGTTTACAAAAAATCTGGGAATAATCTCCCAAGTCTCTATTCCTGACTAAAGATAACAACCTATAACAAAACTAAATCACAAAAGTATCTCCTAAACTACCACAGCATGCCCAATTTGCCATTGAAATTCGTAAGTACCTAAAGGTGGACAAAAATAGACAAGTTTAGATAATGTTTATTGGTAAAATTAACAAAAATCTAAATTTTAAGACTAGCTACAGAATCTCACAATTTTGTAGCTGGTCTAATTTAAAAACAGAATCATTTTAAATCCATCCAAAACTAATAGAAATATATTCGAATTATTAAACCAAATCTTTAATTATTAAATCAACACAAAGCAAATCGCTCATGCCAGAAGTAACCAAATCTTTATGCCAATTTGAAACAAATGAAATTGTAATTGAATCAATCAAATGATAACAGGATATGTATGATCTGTCACACAACTTTTATTACCAATTCGGAGCAGACAAAATCGTTTTAAAAATCGAAACCAATGAAATCATTTTTTGAATAAATTTCAAACAGACTATAATCGATTTAGCCAAATCTTTCATACGATTCCAATATAGACAAAATATGTCAATCCAAAACTTAACAGAGTCGTTTTGTGAATCGATAGATTACATTGTATTTATCAAACAAATCTTTGATATTGATGTGTTGCATACATAAATGACTATGCTAATTCAAACATGTAGAATCGTATCAAAATCAAACCAAAAGAAATGAATCGAACTAATCTTAGGGTCGACACAATAGATATGCTTAATGCAAAATCATATCAATCAACACAGCTATGTCTGAGTTTAGAAAAGAAATCTTCTGTACAGATCGAATGCAATCATAATCCAAAACGAGAATATTTATTCAAAACAAAACAGAATCGTTTCTAGTAAATCGAAGTCAACGAGATTGTTTTGAATCTATTAAAAACAAACAGAACTAATCGAAAGCAAACCCAATCGATTACCCTAATTCAAACCAATTCATAAAACAAGATGGATTTTAAAATACATACCTGGGCATTAAGAAAATGCTTCTATCATGATAATTTTGAATTAACAAAGGCCGTTGCTGCTTCGACATTTCTGAAGACAATTGAACCAGTGGTTTTTTGTTTCTTCTCATTGGCCTGTAGCCTGTCATTCTCCTTTGACAGGTCTGTCACCCGTTCCTCTAATGATTTGATCTTAGATTGCAACAGGGGGACGTCCGTGTAATAACGTTCAAGCCATGAATTACATTGAGTACATGGTGATTGATCGGGCTTTGTCATCACAGGCGAGGGTTCTTTCAAGTTACCAGGGGTTTGATTGTGAAGCTTGATTCCCGGGTAGTTTGGGTCGCTTTTGAGGCACGGAGGTAAGTTGGAAACATAGTCATATGGTTCCATAGAGCATAGGCCATGAGAATAGGGGTATTCCTCAATCAAGAAACGTTCAATTACGGAGTCTGAGTCCTCGCTCAACACTATTGGCTTCTGGTCAACGTTTGGCTTGGGTTTGTTCCTAGCACATCTGGATATCCATCGTGTGTTCTTCTTTCCTTTACTGTTGACAGCAGTATCACCTTTGCCATTCTTCCTCACAGGCCTTTTGACGACCTTAGTATTGTCTTTAGCACACGGGTTGGCCATGGTATCAGGTAGGTCAAGGTTGTGGCAATCCGAGGGTTTGACAAGGGGTAGAAGGATATGAAGTGGCACAACTAGTCCAACCAGAGTTTTAGCAACCACAACCTTGTCCACTTGGACAGACTCGGGAGTGGCAAAGCCATTCCTTGATAGGAAGGCTTGCCAACAGTCACCACGAAGGCTCAAATGATGAACGATAATAACTTTGATCAAGCAGTGATGGAAAAGGTTGCTATCATCCTTCTCACGCTTAAATCGTTTGGACATCTTGTACAGACTACGCAAGAGATAATGTGGCATATTCAGAGGGTAGCCTATAACATTCTTCAATAACCGAAGATGATACAGAAATACCAAGCCATAACGACCTTCGCAGGTCACAAACTGCTTAACAATTGCCAAAAGATTGTGCCACCCAGGTTTGAGGGTAGTGATAGGCATACCTCTATCAAAACTAACAATCTTTCTTGATGTGAATAGGAGCGGCCACGACACCTCGTCTACTTTGGAATTTTTAAACCACCTTTGCCCTGTAGTTGGTAGTCCTGTAGCTGAGCTTAGGAATTCCTCATTTAGCTCGAGCTGTATGTCTCCGACCTTAGCCCTGCATATGTTGAAGGTGAGGGAGAACTGTTGGGCAATCGAAAGGTTGAAACCTTCAAATCTTTGGATAAACACCAGCCAACCACTATTTTCCAAATCTTGACGAGCATTGTCGAACAACAGGAGTGTTTGGCTACCATTTGGCTCTATGCGCACCACAGGTGCCATAGACAGGAGCACACAGTGAGCTGGGTGAATGGGAAAGGGTGTGGATAGGGTATTCGTAGGATCGAATAGCTCACAGACTTCCTCGAAACCAACAGAGTTAACCCAGGATAGAAGGCAGGCATTAATGCCAAAGTGTGCGGGGGTGGTGGAACGAAATCAACCCATGCAAAATAGTCATATCCAATTGTACAATCGACAATGCATATGGTGATTCAAATCACTATTGCAATGTCAACAAAACAACCATTGAAAACTATGATGAGTCGACCCGCGTGTTTGCACAAGCATTAGTATTTGCGTGGTTTTAAAATCAAAACAATGTTTCGAATATAGCACCAAGGATTAAATGATAAAACGTATTCTTTGTATGAAACCATTGAATTAAGGGTCTAATCACCATGTTAATGTGTTGATATGAAACCATTGGATTCGATCAAAAGCAATCAAACCACTATTGAATGAAGGACTGAATCACACTCATTAGAATACCATCACAGTCTCATAAAAATGAAATCATATTAACAACAAAAAAATGTCAAATGGGTAAGGTTTTGGTGTCTTGTCAGCTGTGTGAACATAAATGAATTGGAAACACAATGAATACATAGAAAAGAGTGACTATAATAATCCAGTGATGATTTTAATGCCATTGATGTGACTTCGAAATCAAATTTTTCACGCTTGCAGTCGTGAAAATGAGAACAAAGGCAGGTGCACAAATGCGCGAAACAATAGTGTTGTTTCATTCAAATATTGCAATGAAAATCAAGGGTTGCAAAACACTTGTGTGGGCAACTTATAAAGATAGGATAAAAATGCGAAATGGCTGCCAACAGTTATATGGATAGGCATTTTATCATGTGTATGAGAATGATTTTTATGTGTTGTTGTAGATGGTTATTTGGATGCATTACATTCATTTAAAATTTTGTAGATGAATTTAATCTATGGGTATCATAATCTAGTTGAATATGTTTTTAATTCATAGTTGGTAAGCTACAAGAATTAATTAGCAAAACAAATTTTCAAATTTATGTATTTATGTATTTTTCTGCAAGTAATGTTCCCTTGTTAAGTTGGGGGACATTACATCCTCACCCATGTATGTACAAAGAATCTCCTCATGTTTTTTATTCTCCAAAAACATGCATTTGATCACTTTCTCATCCATAAAGAGGCACATGGGAAACAAACTCTCAACCTTTGTATTTTTGGTTTCCCTTGTCCTACTCTCCCATTTCTTACACCGTATCCTCATCTTCCTCGAATAGGACCGACTTAATGGAAACAACCTCACCACTCTTGATTGTCAACATGGCCTCCCTATAGATAGACTTGATCCTATGCTACTCCCTCAACACTCTATCCTGCATTTCCTCCTTTGTGGGCCACTCAAATTTCTCTAAGATACTTGTTGTCTTGCAATGGGAAGACCCGATGTTAATCATCAAAATAAAATAAAAAACCATTAGACACCGACCCTTTCAGCATCACCTACAGAGAAATTGAAGTCTCAACCGAGGAATCTAGAGGGGATCAAAGAACCAAGGTTCTCCAATGATGAGGGGAATTAAGGAATTCAACATGTCCCTACCAACCATCTACTCATGTGTGCAATTTCCATCAACTAACATTTACTTAACACTTAATATATCCCATGTGTGATATTCTCCCACTTAACATTCATTTATTTACCAGTTAATTCAATGCATGATATTGCAACATCATATGAAAATAACATATTCAACATACTTAAGCATTTATCATCATTGCACCATAGCCATAAACATCATAAGATGCAACCACAACACATCACAACACACATGTTTAGCGTGGTTCACCCAACTTGGGCTACGTCCAAAATGACTGGTTTCTTATATTAGTTATTGATAATCTTCTTACAACTACACATTACACTACAAAATATGCAACAATAACATTACCCAAACTTGCCTAGTTGTTCTGTTGCAGTGTAAGCCTCACTCCTTAGTCATACCTCAAAACTTCCTCCAATGCTCGTCTTAACTTGACCAAAAAGCACTAAGATTTTCTCACATGTCTCCAAACCTCAGGACTTTGGAACCCCTTCTACCCAAAACCCATCACATATTTATACATCAAAATAGAACTAAGTTCATTACAAAGTGGAAAAAATGTCCTAACAACCTAATGGTTTATAACCATTTTCCTCCTTTTGAGCGATGCTCCATTGCACTTCCTTCTGTCACGTGATTTGAATCCTTAAATTATGCTCCTATCGCATGCTCTGGTCCATCTTCGAACTACCTTTTGTTCTTTGACTTATTCTGGCACAGATCCCAAAACTTAACAAAAATTATCCAAAATTCCTATCCAATAGGCCACAAACAGTCACCCGTGTCTTGTCCCAAGCCACTCAGGCCTTCTTCTAGTGTGATATCAATGTTTCAAAGGTATCATTCACTATCAAGATCCTCTCCTTTACCTCTATTTCCTTCTACAAAATTTGGTCAATTTGTTTTGCAGTGATCAGAACCTGGATCTTCTCAACACTTTCATCAACTATCTGTTTGATTATGCCTAGAGATGTTACTAAGGTTGTTGTCACTTTGTATTCTTTTTCCTATAGTATTTCTATTTTTTACGCGTGAGCCTACTTCTCCATCCTTCACTAATTCATTTTTGAACACAAATTCTTGTTCGCATTCATCATTGTTACCACCTTTGTTGGTGGTAATTTGCCCATCACTATTTTGAATCTCTGCACCTTTTCCTACGCAGATTGGATCTTTTGGATGATCTCTTATTGCTACTTGTCTTCACTTAGTTGTGTCCAAACACCCATGGTTTCTGTATAAATTTGATCACATTCTACTTCTAGATTCTTTATTCTCTCCACCATTATTGTCATGGTTTTATCCCTCTTCTCTCTCTCTCTCTCTCTCTCTCTCTCTCTCTTTAGGTGGAGTGGTTGGTGTCATTTGTGCTTCTAAGTTGACTATTCATGCCCAGAAGCCCTGAATGGCTTCACTTATGTTCGTTACTTAGTCTTCGATCAGTGACTCCTTCTCTATTTGAGCCTATGGGAGTTCTTGGTATACCTTCTCGAATGTGTGCTACATTCTTTCAACCTTCTACGCAACCTCATCACTCTCTTGCTTAACTTTGATATACTCCATCTCCAGTGCTACATTTTCTTCCATAACCTTGGCCAACTCACTTGATGTATTCTCTACGTGCAAGTTCATCTCTTGTGTCACCCTCATCTATAATTCTGTTGGCAGCCAATCATTTTTTTTAATTACTCTTAAAAAGCAGCGCCACCACACCTTGGCTACCGTTAATGACAAATCATCGTGGCATTGTGCTTCTAGGCATTTGTTTCATTTGTCGACAAATGCGATTTGATCTCGATTTGATTTTCCCAACTGTAAGTGTGAAAATACTTTCATCATTTGAATTTTACGTGAGTGGAGTCTTTTATCAATTTCTCTAAAAGACACTTGACCATTAGTTTTACCACATGACTACTAAAGGTTTTCTCCAATTTATGTCCTTGAGCATACTCTTACCTTGATTGCTTGTTTGGATATGTTTGATTTCTAAGCCTTTGGGCATAAAATTTATTGATTTTATTATGATCTTATCAGAAAGTTATAATGGATTTGGTCTTATTGCTTTTATCCTTATTTGCTATGGACTTTTCACTCAACTATTATATGAAGAATTTTGGATCACTATGTTCTCAAGACTTTGGAATGCAAACACTTCAATAAGCAATGAATACATTGGTAAGTTTATGAAGTTTAATTCAAGAGAAATAGCAATGGTTTGAAGGCACATGGATTAGTCATATTGATTTTACAAGTTAATGCTTGGTATATATATTGGTAAGTTGATAATACAGTGATTGATTCATAACTCTAAACCATGTATTGGCATTGATTAATGATTAAATCTTGGTTAAATTATTTATTGACATGATGGATATGATGGTAGATCGAACTGAACACTTATGAAATTATAACACATAGGTATGGGATTACGCTTTCCGGATTTGGTAGCTTGCGTGAATATAATCACACCTATTTGGCCGATCGCATGGTACATAAATGATTATGTTTGATAACATTGTACTTTCAGGTTAATTAATACATTGCGAGGTGGTGGTAATCCCACCACCTTCGCCCGTTCACGGATATTCCGGTCTATTAGATCTTTGAAGCCATCAAACCCAACGTTTTTCAACTTTGTGCATTGTTCTATTCAGTGTAAACCCTATCATGAACAGAGGTTATGGCTCCACAACCGTGAAGTAGAACCTAATGGAATTACCAAGCGGTAACGATGATGGTGCGTGTAGCGACCTAGAAAAACATGGGTGGCTTGCTTTCATAAGGAAGCTTGATGGCTATGATGACCTCCGCGATGGTTCGGCAATTTGCATTGTCATTCGATGGCTACCGAGCCAAAGTGGGAGATATCCAACTAGAAGTGCGGAATAATTTCGATGCGGTCACCCGGTTACTGTCAAGGGACAAAAATGGTTGAAAATTTGCAAGGTAGATGATGTCCATGGACATTACTGTTCCAACCACGCACAGTGAACTCGTGCGAGAATGGGGATTACACACAATGTTGGAAACCCCAACTGAGTATGATCTCTTGATGATTATCAAAGGTTTCGTTACCTGTGAAGGCAGGTATGGGTTTATTTTCTTATTCCAACTGCGTTTATTAATGGTTTTCATGGGATTTGAACTAAGTATGACTTACTATCTGCACCGAAGTTTGTTAAAAATGGATAAACGATACAAGCATAGCTAGGTTGATACTAGCCTCTTCCATGTTGGGTTGATCAAAATGGTTTTAGTTTTAGAGTTAGGGTTACGTTGTGACTCTTGGCATCAGTTTCTCAACCGTAATGGCTTTGAATAGTCTAACCCTCCACAGGTAGAAAAGCCCATGGTGATCGAGAGCAAACCAATCCCTGTCCCTTTTAGTGTTTTATTACCCAAACCTAAACCCGACTCACCTATAAGTTTACTAAGAGATGCAGTACTTAGAAACAAACCCGGGGGATTTAATTTAAAGCCACAACCCAAAGACTAAGAGAGCGAAGAGTGGTGTTAATACTAGAGAGGCAAAAGAAAAATGCAAGATTGATCTCACGCATGGCGAGGAACAAGCCTAAAACCCTTGTGCAGTTAGAGCCTATCGCAATCAGCGAAGACTCATATTCTGAAGTGGAACGATTTCTCGCCGAGGAATATCCTTACTCTGAGGGATTTTGTAGCAAACCGCCTCACGATTCCGTTAGGAACCTTCCTCCTTGTCTGCGGGATAACCATGAATTCCCTGGTATTGAACCATCGTGTGAAACCCTTGGGGAATCATTAAAACCCCCTTTTGTTCAGCGCACCTTGTGATCAATGTGGGTTATGGGTTGAAGATTTATTTGGATAATACAGAACATTTGCAATCAGGATCCACAGTTGGAAAGCCAGGTGGCGATGCTCAGACGAATGCGAGTGCAACCCGGATAAAAAACAACTGAACCCGCGGGTTGGATCCTGTTCAAAAGCGGTGAGTCATACTGTAATTATCAAACCCAAAATTGACGCGGAACCTAGCGAATTTGTGATGGTATTTTTCTCATTTATATTTCTCTATGTACATAAAGCATGCTTCTCTGTATGCAATGTTTGTTTTATTCTTTGATTATCGTTTATCATTCGATTGGATTTAGTTTTCAATTGATAGATCATCGAATAGATATGTTTGTTTAAAGTGGTTGATGTTACGGTGATAATGAAAGTGATTGTACAGTGTTGAATTTGGTATCGAAATTTGAATCTGGAGTTGATGGGTGTAATTGAATTGGTTAATAGATGGTTAATTGTTTCCAATTTCGTTGAAATAGAATTTCATATTTTTTCTATGGATACATAACCGAATCACAACCGATTTGATTCTCATTGATTGCAAATTATTCGAATTGGATTCTGGTTAAGGTTACGATGTGTTTCTATTATTAGTTTAGTGAAAATTGGTTTGGATTATTGCTTGATTCATGAATCTGTAGATTTTATCATTCCTCTGTCCTTTGACTGTGTAAAGATTCTTGAATTGATATGGTTTCATCCGATTACAATGGAAGTTGTTTAGCATTGTAATTTTAATTAATAGTTGTCAATTCATTGCTATGACTTGTCGATCACAGTTATGACCATATCTATAGTATTGGAAGTGCATGTAAAGTCTATGACTAAATTTATGGATAGAGTTATGCACGTTTATCGTAACCGTTTTGGCTATTTGATTAAAAGATTTGGATCTTAACGACCGATAATGATTGTTTTATCTCATACTATCTGGTTACCATTAATTGCATTTGTGAAACAATATTGTTAAGATTTAATTTGATTATTACGGTGATTGGGAAAGCGAGTATTCCCACTCTGCCAGATTGTATTGTTTTGATTGAAAGGTTGCTTTCCTAAATCATTTGTAATTTATTTGATTGGATTGATTTGATTTGATTTTATATAGGGTCTATTTACTGTTCTAGACCTGACTACAAAATCGGAGATTATTAGGCCCGAGTCTATAGAGTCATTTTTCTATTGTTTTCTCAATAAAAATACTCCTCTAACTTGATATTTATATCTATTACAGGGTAAATTCGAATTTGTTATGGATGTGATGAGCGGTTGGAAGATATCTTAAAGATTTCACTTACAATTTTAGTTACTTAGTTTAAAGTTACAGGATTATTGATTGTGTAAATTGTTTGTTATTATTCACAAGGATGTTTACCTTGTGAGAAAACTATATAAACCTATGGTTTTGTAATAATCAATCATCATCGGTTAGTTGGAAGAACATGGATATGTAATTATTATTCAAACTGGAGCAAAATTGATGCATTGTTATAGCTTTTGCTTTTCAATGCCTCATTACTTTGTTCAAGTTTTGTATATCCATTTTGTCTATGGTTTAGTATTACTTTGCTATCTAAATCATGCGAGCATTTGATATAATTTCTTCTTGTTATACATATCTTGTTGCTTTCAAAGAGATAAAGAACATAGGTTGTTGATTCATTTATGAATTATAGCTTTGTCTTCTTAAGTAGATTGAATTGTTATATAAGTTTCTTTCATAATAGGTTTCCATATTCGCGATTTATAATTAGAAAACTATTATGATTTCTTTTTATGTCTTGTTTGTCTGTAACATACTTCAAGAAGCGTATAGCTGATCGTTTTTCGAGAAGCTTAAGGATTAATTGGTGTGAATTTCTTCCTCCAACCGGCTTAAAACCAATCTTACGAGGCGGAACTTGGAGTTTCGAGGTCAAAGTGGTTAGATGTTTGTGTTTATGTTAAGTAGTTTAATATAAATGATAGTTTAGTTAGATTTAGATTACATTGTTTTAATTTAATTAATATAGATTAGATTGTTTAATTTGTTAATATAGATTAGATTGTTTAATTTGAGTTAGCTTTATTTCTTTTTCGCAAATACAAAAGATAAAAAGAGATCCTTGGCTGTCTTAGAGCAGAAAACACATAAGTTTTCTTGAGGTTTTAACTAAATGTGGACATTATGTGTACATTTGTGAATAAGAGGTACATAGCTGATAATTAGGTAGTTGATTTGAGTTATTATAATCATAGTTAGTGTTTGTATATATATAAGTGGTTAGTAATTTATAGTTAGATTAGTGTAGTTAGTTTGGTTTGCTTTATTAGTTCCTAGTTTCCTTTATTAGTTTAGTTCTTTGTTTTGTTTTTATTAGTTTCTAGTTTCCTTTTAGATTTCTTAGCTCAAATCATTTCTCTTTGGTTTCAATACGAGACCTTAGAGTTGTGCTTAATTGCAGTTAAACCGTCAGGGTGGTTTATTCCAAGCGGCTTGGGTTATTAGACAACCAGAGACCGGTTCCACTCTCTCAATTATTGGACGGTCAATTTTAGCACATAACAAATGGTGCTAGAAGGAGGGGCCAAAGTGACAAGATGGCCTTGTAGAACAACACATTTTTGAATGTATTTCATTCCCCATGGCTCCCCAAATCCTTTGTGTTGGAACATGCTTTCCAACTTCTCACTACCCAGATGTTCCCCAGCAGAGGCAGTCTCATGCTTGTCGAACTCACCGCTTGCTGATGAGCCAGAACTATCACACTAAAGACCACCTTAACAAGTTTGGTTGCAAATGCATCAAACATGACAACTCAGATTTAGGAGTTTTATGCGACCTTTTTTTTACTTTTAGAGGTCGGATCATACATTGGTTTGAATTCTTTCCGGCATGTCACATCTTTGATTGGTTTCAATTTGTAGATGAGTTTCTAAATGCTTTTGAGAATTTATGATTTTGATCAATTATGTGAAGAATTTCATGCTTCACTAATTAGCGTGATTTGTCTTCAGAAAACTTTTTGAAAGGAGTCTATCATATCCTCACGTAAATTCCACATCCTCGATGACATGTCATTGGCATTAAATCTCTTATAATGCTTCCATCCCTTCCATACAATCATGTTCAATCACGGATGAAAAACCAATTGCAAATCCTATCACTCAAGCGCTAGGGAACAATCTTCTTAAGCAAGAAGGAGGAAAATTTTCGATAATGTTGAACAAGCCGGGGAGGTAGAATCTATTGATCGAGACTCTTATTGGCAACCAAATTGGTTTTTCTTTGAATCATTAACCATTTCCGGTCTTGAATAGGTATGGAAGAAGATTTGTTTAGGCTCAAAGTGAATACCCTCATTCTTGTAACTCATTACTCCTATTCCAGCGTTTTAAAATCGGTCGTGAAGAACACTTAAGAAATGTGAAAATCTTCTTAGAATGTTCTAGTACTCCTGGCCGAGTAAGAAGAGGATGCATAGCTAGAAAGGATGAAGGTTTAAAGTTTCTTCCTCAAAATGCACTTTGTTCACGGGAAAGACTAGATGCTTGTCACATAAATTTTGAATTATCTGTGACACAAAAGGCAAATCCAGATTATCATATTATGTTAAGGAATTTTTCACCAAAACAAAGTAAGGATTTTAAAGAGAGTGAAGAGAATTGTCTTGAGAATACAATTATTTGATTATCATAGTTCAGAGATTCTTTTATTTTCTTATTTACGATTCCTTTTATTCTTTATATCATGATCTATTCCTAGTCTCTGTTGGACTTGACATCTTAACTACAACACCCTACTCTTTTCAACCACAACCATATCCCTTCGATATACTAAATTTTGGTGAAATAAATTCCGATCGCTTGACATTGATAAAACTGGATTTGACTCCTATTCACTTTCATCACTCATATGGGAAGAAGACATGTTACAAGATGATTTTACCACGGTTTATGGTTGAAAAAAACAAGGCATTATGTTTTATGGAGATCAAACATTTTAAGCTTCATGTTGTTCTTTAATTATTTCGAGATCTTAAATAAATGCATGCTTCACATTTTGAAATGATCAATATCATTGAAGGAAACATTCAAACCAATGATCTAATCGATTGCATGAATCCTCCTATGATGAGATTTCCATTGATATATTCATTTCATCCAAAATCTTGGTTTGCATCCTCATTTTGTGACAGGATCTTGAGTGGCTTGAATATTCATATGAAGAAATTTCACAATAGAGACAAAGTTGAGCTTGCTTTACTTTTACCCAAATCTTGGAGGTAGGCGTGACATATTTCTTCTAGATCCTCTATGTGAATAAGTGTGAGTGCTTAGAGGGTGAGGAGGATGGGGGCATTTCAGCCTCAAGTGATGGTTATTCCATTTCCTCATAATCTGACGAGTTTTCAAAACTACCCACACTCACCATGCACCATTATGACCCACTTATCCTGCGAAGATTCTTGTGTTGGAGGATAAAGATTATCCGAGGAAATGGTAAGATCGTGTTTACTTTGTTTCTAGATGAATGATTATGAGGTAAGTGTGATATGTTTTTATCATTTGTTGATATACTACCATTCTTTTTAATAATGCTTGATCTTGTTTTCATTGCGGGATTAAAGTTACTCGATGGCTACATTGGAAACATGACTTCACATAGCATCTTGATTTGTTTAAAGTTAGGGTAGAGTTTAGAATAGGTTTTCTTTCAGTTTGATTCTCACTAGTTTTTTTTTTAATAAATGCAGTCCTTGAGCGCAAATGGGTGCACCACGAGAACCATAACACGACTGTTACCATGGGAGTCCCCTTGATCTCTTTCTCTTTACTTCCCTGGTTGAATGTTTATTTTCAAAAATGATATTGTCATAAAAATCTTAAATGGAAAATAAAGAGATAAATAAATTTAGTCCAACCACGACCCTAAAGGAGCACCATGAGTAGGAATTTTGCTTTTCCATCATTGAGTTTTCCTACTTTCTTCGGTTTCAAATTTGTGTAGGGAGTTTTCAGATGCACCTTCGTGAATTTTTGTTTTGGTTGTTTGTTTGGATTTCTTTGCTTTCCAATTTTTCTTCAGCGGTGTGTTTGATTTCTCCCTTATGCTTACAGTTTTTTCTTTTGGAAATACCCATCTACACAATGCACTGAGCCATTCGGACAAAGACCATAAGAAAAATCTATTCGCTGAAATAACCGAAGGTTGGCCTGCTTATGTTGACATGGCTAAAAGATATTTATGTTGGGAAATTTTGTTGTTTGAAGGAAGTTTACTAATTTCAATCTGTAATTGAAGTTTGTCATGATCATCTTTCTCTTTACAGCAGCCCTTTTCGGTAAAGGGAATGACTCAAAGGATGTCTCCACTGTCAGGGTAAGTTGTTTTGAAATAAAACATTTCTGGAACTAAAAAAAGGACAGTGCTAAAAAAAAAAAAAAAAAAAAAAAAAAAATACGAGAAAATATCAAGATTTTTTTTTTTTATTTTTAATTATTTTATTAAACAAAAATAAAATAAAAGAAGATAAAATAAGAGGCGTGGGAAGTGTTTGTAAACCAGCGGGGATGCTAAGCAGTCCCGGTAGCGTGAGGATAAATGCAACATGGCACCAAGACAACCCGGCTAGAGTGCGGAAACGGGCCTGGCAGCAGCGAAGCAATGTGAGATTACATGAAAATCTTAAAATTATGGGAAACCTGCAAAGTCAACTATTCTAATCACGGAGCTTCTTATTGGATAAAGAAGGCGTCCGGTGGATAAATGGTAACCATGTAGAATATGGACGCTTCTTTGTCCGGTGTCATATAGCGATTATTGAAGACTTTATCATAAAATCATGACTTGTTGATCTTTAAAGTATTATTGGTTTACATCTTTTTAAAAAACTTCACTAAAAAAAAAAAAGAGGATTGATAATGATGTAGTCCGATTTTACAGTTTGTTCTTTCAAAGGCGTATTTTTTTTTGTTGTCCTGATCTGAATTCATTTTTCTTTGGACAGAGATAGCGCTACTCCCGATATACGCCATTGTTGGCAATAATCATTTTAATTACTCTTAAAAAAGCGTACCTACACCCTTTGTCTCGTTAATGACAAATCATAGTCACATTGTGCTTCTAGGCATTTGTTTCATTTGTCGACAATTTCAATTTGATCTCGATTTGATTTTCTGGCGTAAAGTGATACTTCTTTATAAATACGTTTGAATTTGTGAGTAGATGCTTTTATCAATTTCTCTAAAAGGCTGCGACCATTTGTTTATCCGCACATGACTACTAAAGGTTTTCTCGAATTTATGTCCTTGAACATACTCTTACCTTGATTGCGCATTTTGGATAATTTATGTCCTTGAGCATACTCTTACCTTGATTGCGCATTTGGATATGTTTGATTGCTAAGCCTTTGGGCATAAAATTTATTGATTTTATTCTGATCTTATGAAAGTTATAATGGATTTGGTCTTATTGCTTTTATCCTTATTTGCTATGGACTTTTCACTCAGCTATTATATGAAGAATTTTGGATCACTATGTTCTCAAGACTTTGGAATGCAAACACTTCAATAAGCAACGAATACATTGGTAAGTTTATGAAGTTTAATTCAAGAAATAACAATGGTTTGAAGGCGCATGGATTAATCATATTCGATTTTACAAGTTAATGCTTGGTATATATATTGGTAAGTTGATCATACGATGATTGATTCATAACTCTAAACCATGTATTGGCATTGATTAATGATTAAATCTTGGTTAAATGATTTATTGACACGATGGATATGATGGTAGATCAAACTGAACACTTGGCATGAGTATAACACATAGGTATCGGTTCTGCTCCATTTGACTGGCACGTGAATATAATCACACACCTATTTGCTGGCCCATATGCATGGTATAAACGATTATGTTTTGATAACACTGTACTCAATTAATTAATACAGTGTGAGGCGGTGGTAATCCCACCACCTTCACACGTTTGCAGTTAATTCCGGTCTATTCGAGCTTTGAAGCCATCAAACCCAACGTTTTTCAACTCTGTGCATTGTTTCATTCACTGCGAACCCTATCATGTGCAAAGGTTATGGCTCCTGTCGTAAGGGCCGAACCTAATGGGTGCCAAGCACTGTTAACATTCAGTGGTGCGTGTAGCGACCTAGAGCAACATGGGTGGCTTGCTTTCATAAGGAAGTTTGATGGCTATGAACTCACAGTAGCTCGGCAATTTGCATTGTCGTTTGATGGCTACCAAGCCAAAGTGGGAGATATCCAGCTAGAAATTACTGAAGAATTTCTCAGTCTGGTCACCGGATTGCCTGTTAAGGGACAAAAATGGTCAAAAAGTTGCAAGGTAGATGATGTCCCGTGGACATTACTGTTCCAATCACGCACAGTGAACTCGTGTGACAAAGGATTACATGCAAAGATGTTGAAACCCCGCTGGTATGATCTCTTGATGATTATCAAACGTTTTGTTACCTGTGAAGGCAGGTATGGGTTTATTTTCTTATTCCACCTGCAGTTATTAATGGTTTTCATGGGATTTGAACTAAGTATGCCTTACTATCTGCACCGAAGTCTTTTCAAAATGGCTAAACGATACAAGCATAGCCAGGCTGATACTAGCCTCTTCCATGTTGGGTTGATCAAAATGGTTTTAGTTTACGAGTTAGGGTTACGTCGTGATTCTTGGCATAGTTTCCTCAGCCGGAATGGTTTTGGGGAGTCAAACCCTCCACAAGTAGATAAGCCCATGGTAGCCGAGAGCAAACCTACCCCTGTGCCTTATAGTGTTTTATTACCTAGACCTAAGCCTGAGCCACCTAAAAGTTTGCCTAAGTCTGTGCCAAAACAAACCGAAGTTGTTAAAGCCACAACCCAAAAGACTAGAGCGAAGACTGGTGTTAATACTCGAGGCAAGAAAAATGCAAGATTGATCTCTCGCATGGCGAGGAACAAGCCTAAGCTTCCTGCCAAAACATAGACTATCGTGGTTAGCGAGGACTCTGATTCAGACATTGAACATTTTCTCTCTAAAGAATATCCTTACTCTGAAGGATTGTGTAGCAAACCGCCTCACAATTTCGTTAGGAACCTTCCTCCTTGTCTGCGAGATAACCCCGACTTTCCTGGTATCGAGTCACTCCATGAAACCCTTGGGGAATCATCAAAACCCCCTTTTGTTTAGCCTGTTGCTGCACCTTGTGATCAATGTGGGTTATGGGTTGAAAGATACTATTTGGATGTACCGACATTGCAATCCAGGATCCACGAGTTGGAAAGCCAAGTGGCGATGCTCACTGGTCAGAATGTAAAGGTGCAACCTTCCGATAAAAATCAACGAACCACGGGTTCAGTCCTGTTCAAAAACGTCGAGTCTGCCACTGCAATTATTAATTCAAAATTGACATAAGGCCCAGCAGCTGTGATGGTATTTTTCTCATTTATATTTCTCTCTGTACATAAAGCATGCTTCTCTGTATATAATGTTTGTTTCATTCTTTGATTATCGTTTATCATTCGATTGGATTTAGTTTTCGATTCGATAGATCATCGAATAGATATGTTTGTTTAAAATTAGTTCGATGTTCTGTTGATAATGAAAGCTGTTAATATTTTTAGTTTGTTGATTGGTATCCCGAAATTTGAATACAGTCGATGGTGTAATTCGAATTGGTTAATAGATTGGTTAATTGTTTCAATTTCATTCGACCAAATTTCATATTTTTCTATGGATACATAACCGAATCGTAACTGATTTGATTCTCATTGATTGC